>RJWT010018777.1:0-18702 GCA_004365215.1 Cuniculus paca
CACTAAACTAAAGTCAAAATGGATCAAAGATCTAAACATTCAACAGAAACACTAAATCTGCTAGAAAACAAAGTAGGTAGAAATCTTGAAAACATAGAGGCAGAAAGAATGGCCAGGATCAAGAAAACCACCAACAATAAATGCTGGAGAGGCTGTGGGGAAAAAGGAACCCTTCTCCACTGTTGGTGGGAGTGCAGACTGGTGCAACCACTGTGGAGGTCAGTCTGGAGGTTTCTCAAAAAGCTAGGATTGGAAGTCCCATTTGAACCAGCTATTTCACTTCTAGGCATATTCCCAGAAGAAGTGAAATCATCTTACCACAGTGATATATGTGCACCCATGTTTATAGAAGCACAATTTGTAATAGCCAAATCTTGGAAACAACCCAAATGCCCATCAATTGAGGAATGGATAAAGAAGATGTGGTACTTTTATACAATGGAGTACTATTCAGCTATAAAAAATGATCACATTGAGGCTTTTATAGGTAAATGGATGTGACTTGAGATCATACTCATAAGTGAAATAAACCAAACACACATGTGTAAACACCACATTGTCTCCCTAGTGTAAGAAACTGAAAGACTTAATAAGATACAAAATTCCCGATAAATATGGAGAAAAAGTTCTGATATCCAATGGTGCTTTTATTCTTTGATTTGATTGGTTTAAGTACCTTTCCTACTATTTGAAGGCAATATGTGAGAAGATAGGAACAGCTCTTTTGAAAAATGAGACACTATGGTAGCCATTGCTGGTTCCTTGTTGTCCGACTTGAAGGCCTGTAATGCTCTTTTGTTTTATCTGATTTTATATTACTTTGTTTTGTTTGAGTTTATTGTGTGTGAATGTATGAATAACCATTTTGAAGACAGCAAGAGATACTAGGGTAACCATTGTTAATCTCCTTTTGCTATATTTTGAAAACCTGTATAGCTTGCAGTATTCTGTTTTGGAATGCTTTATTATGTTTGACTCTATTCTGTTTTCTTTTGCTTTGTTTTGTTTTGTTTTGTTTTGTTTTGTTCTATTCTCTTTAAAATAAAAAAGAAAGTTGATAAACCACTTGATGAAGAAAGCTGGCACACAGCCTATACTTGCCCAATGCCAGTGAGATGATAAAGAGTTTTTGGCTTCACTTTCAGTTGATAAACTTGTTTTTGATTTCTCAGGAGAAAAAGTGGATGTCACCACTAAGAACCCAAGTCTACTTCTTATCTTGCTTCTGGTACCTATCAATGTCCCCAGACATCTATATCATCGTTATGGTTTGTATATAGATGGCCCCCCCAATCCTCATGTAGTCTCAGAAGTGGCTGAGTCTGGCATTTGTGACTGATTCATTGTCTAGTGCTGGGATTGGCAGTGTGAGCTCTGCACCCACCCAGGGGTGCAGCCAACATGCAATGTAGGGTCTCTCTCTCTTTTGCGTGGTTCACCTTGTGGCTTGCAGCCGCCATGAACAACTGCTCTCTTTTGCTCTGGCTGCTGCCTTGAAGTGTTGCCCCAGTGCCATGCCACCTTGCCTTGGAGTGAGCTGATTATGGACTGAAATCCCCAGAAACTGTAAGCTAAATAAACCTCTCCTTCCTTTACTTTGGGGGTCAGGTGTTTTTCTCAGCAAGGAGAAAAAAGTAACCAAGACAATTGTCTTCTCTCCTTCCCCTCAAGTCTTAGAGAATGACTGTTCTATGAATTACAAACGTGCTGCCTTTTCTTGCTCCATCAGTCTTCCTCTCTCCTGAATCTTCTACCTCTTTTCTAATTAATATTTTTCTTTTATTATAAAATATATGATCATATTTTAAAATAGTTAATATTAACCAAACAAAAACTTCCTTTGGATCTATGTCAGTTGTGGTCAGTTCTGAATGAATAATAGAATTCTCTCGGGATCTCTGAAGAAAATTTGTTTACTCTGGCCCAAACTCAGGTAAAGGGTAAAATTCCTTAAGAGGTGCAACCCAAGTACTGATTTTTTTAAACTACTCTGGTGGTTCTAACTCACAGCTAGCGTTGAGAAACATTGGCCTACATGATCTTTCATCTAATTCTTCTTTTCTACTACAAGCCGGGCTTTTGTAACTCTTTATTTACATTAGATTTCAAAATTCACAAATAGTTCATGAAAAAGGGAAATACATTTAGTTGATAGATTGGCAGAAGTTGGTAAATGATTGAATATCCTTATATGAACAACTTGTGCTCAAGCCACAAATGTCACTTATTAAAATAATAAAAACTAAAAGAAAAATCAGACTTGTCAGGGAGGAAAGTAAAAAGAGAAGTCTAGATGTATTGATTTCAAAATATCTATAAAACAATATAATATCAAGAAGTATAGGCAGTTAGTATTTGGTTTAACATATAGAGCTAAGGTTTAACATTAACTTACAATTGCGTCAGTTTAAATATTCTCTCTAGCAACACTAAATAGCCAGGATGAAGGTATGCATGAGGTTAGTTGGCTGAAAAATGAGTGAAAAAAGTAATAGAACATGGGATGATGAGGAGTGAGTAGGAGTTACTGGAAATATAAAGAAAAATAAATTGAGGAAACTATCAATTTAGAAGATAGAGTACCCAGACTTTCATAGTAGGTTAGATGGCTCTCTATCCACAAGAAACATTTCCGTGCATGAAAGGCAGATAGGCTTTTAGAGAGAAATATTACATGAAAGCTATAATGAGAAGTGCTAAATTGTCCCTGACTCACTCAGAGAAATCTCTTTGACTGCAAAATGTATGCCCTAAAAATTTAATATGCCTATTCTTGTGTCAGTTTGCATCCTACAAGAAGCAGACTTCCAAGATAGAAACAGATAAGCAAGAGATATATTGGAGGAAAATTCTGTTAAGTAATAAGAGGAGCAGAAGCAGGGGTAAATAGCAAGAACTATTGAACTCTTGCTTATCTAACTCTTGTGAAAGAAAGAGGGAATGAAAAAAGGATTGGTTAAGAAGAACCTAAGACTGCAATGCAGACAGGTGGATGAAGAAAAGACTAGTAAATATTGTCCATGCATAAAGTCCAACATTGGGCAGAATGCCTAACTATAGTGTCCCTGAGGTGTCAGCCATTGTCTAGAGTGTTAGGGAAAAGATATGACATAGGAAGAATCTGAATCCTAGATGGATCTTGAGATGAAGCAGCTGGAAAACATCAGCAACATGTTCTTTCTTGAAGGGAGATGTGAACAGTACAACCTCTTGACTGCCACATTCCTAAAATGCCCCCAACTTCTAGTTTTTACTTGTTCCTCTTCTGACTTCAACCTGACTTTTACTTATAATCTATAGTCAAGAAATGATATAGTTAAATTAGTCTTCTCTTATAAGTTGTGCAAATATTCTTCTGTTTCCTTGTGATAAATCTTGCCATCTTAACTAGGCTTCTATATATTCCAAAACTCTCCCCACACATTCACAGATATTTAACAAGCAGCCAATCATATTAATTGTATATAGATTTCAAATATCTAACCAATATATTTACCAATTATATGGAACACTTCACTGTTTTCCCACCACTAGCAATAGCCAGCCCTCAAATATGCTAAGCAAATATATTTCGTGTTTCCAGGGTTATTTTATGCAAACTAAGATAATTACAAAGTACTACAAATTCTATCGTGTAAATTCCAAGCCACACATTTCGAAAGAGTAGTTTATCCTCACTCTACTTTCTTAGGTTTCATTAACCCACCAAAGCATGGGTCAGTCACTCCAGTGAAGCAGTCTTAACAAGGTGCTTGTGGCCTGCTCACTCCTTGTAGGACTAGAAATTTTTATTTCATTGGCCTTTCCTTCATGACACTGTTCTTGTGACTTTTCCACTACCTCTCCATCTGCTTTTTCTGAAGTTTCCTATGATGTTTTAAATGCTAATGTTCCTCAGAGATCTTTCCCAAAAGTTCTTTTTTACTCTATTTTCTCTAGCCAACATCATTGCTGCTTAAGATACCAAATACCTATTTACTTATGTCTCCAAAACAGACTTTTCTCCAGAGCTCCAGAATCAGCCACCATTGACAATTATTTGGTCACTCAACTACTTTTAGATATCTCTTTTCAGATATTACACTGCTAAGATTTAATAATTTTAAAATCAAATCCCATAGATTTCTCTCCATCTTCCCTTCCATTATTCATGTATTGATATTTCTTTTTTTTTATGAACAGGATATATTTATTGAGAGAGAGAAAGCTTCTGTCAGAGAGAGACAGGAGTCCTGAGTGGGTTACCAAAGATTCTGGCTTTTCTAGGGATTTTTATAGGGTAAAGCCACAAGGTGAGATGGGTCCAAGTTGGGGAAAACCTGGACACTTGCAAGGCAAATGAGCATGAGCTGGGACTGAACTATGGTTGGTATTTCTTCCTTACTCAAAGCATAACGATACAGACATACCAATTTCTCCTTTCTTTTCTCTTTCTCCACTCTCCTTTCTTCCCTCATTTGCTGAGTCAAATGAAATGCCAACCTAAATACTTCTAGTCAATATGCTTTTCACCATCCCAAATGCCACTACAAGAATTGGGGATGATGATTAGTAATTTCTTGCCTTGTTTGGAGCAGTAGCTTTCAAATTGTCATTGTTAACTCCAGGTATGGTCTCTGTTATCTCAGAGACAAGTCCATTCTCTTTATTCAAAATCCCTCCCTTAGTTCACTTCCCAATACTGCTTACCATGCTACCCCTGAAAATATCTTACCCTCCAACCATGTCCAATATGACCCTTCCCTAAACTTACTCTTGGTCCATGTATTTCTTTCAAGCTGAACAATTTCCAGTTCACTGTGTTCATTCTTACCTGCCTATGTGTCTATGCTATTGTAACTGCCAGGCGGGAAAATGCCTGCTCATTCCTCACATCTGAGGCCCACTAGATGCACTACCAATTTTTCCAGTATTTCTTTTACACACCTTCACTATAGTCATTACCATTGTCCTATACCATTGGTATGTCTGTCTTCTTCCAGTCCATGACACTAATACAGTACAGGACATATGTCTTTTAATCAGTGTGTTCCCAGAGTCTGGTGCAGTGGCTGACATAGAGTGGCTGATATTTGTCTTGAACAAACATAAATAAATGAATTGAAAGAATTAAAGATTGGAAAAAGAATTCATATGTGCTCTCCTAAATTCTTCTAAAATAGTACGTCATGAGATATAGGAGGGTAAGATATTGGGCAGTAAAATGTGCTGGGAACTAGGCACAATATTTTTTTCTCTATTTACTAAAGTACATAGATTTCTTCCTATTACAAACAACTTTAAAATATTGCCTTCAACTACCCATAATAACTTCTATTGTATCAAGAATTCCCACTGTGAGTAGGGCATGAAGAAATTTGAAAACAGGTTGTTAAGGTGGATTTTTTTTTGTGTGTGTAAGAGAATAAAACCAAACAAAACAAACATAATAAAGTCAATCAAAATAAAGCAATATGAGACTTCAAAACAAGATAGTAGGAAATTAACAATGGCTACCATAATCCCTCTTGTTATCTTCAAAATAGCTGTCTAGACCATCAGACACAGGCATGTAAAATTAACCAAACAATACAAGAACTAAGTTGCTTCTTTACTTCAGTTGTTATCTTTTCAGAAATTTCAGTTGTGTGACTTCTAATTTCTACTACGTCTATGTCTCCTGAACTGGTTCTGTGTGGGCTAGGGTTCTGAGATTGTATTTTGCTCGTTTGGACATTTTCCTGTGTTCCTCTGAGTCAGCCCATTGCTGCATCCCAGGCACTTCTTGCATTGGCTCACAGTCCCTCAGTGTAGTGGACGGGACTAGGCACCAGGATTCCTCTGATTCGTGGTTCCTGGAAAGGCACAGAACAGTGATTCACTGATGCTCCTCCGATGGCAGCAGGGCCTTGTGGCATGGCTTCTCCTAGCCAGTACTATGCTCACTGGATCTCTCTGGGCCTCTTTTGTGAGGTCTCAAGGCATGGCTTCTTCTCCGGGTCCACTGTAGGCTCTCCAGATTCCCCTGGGCCACTGGCACATGGCCTCAGAGCATGGCTTCTTCTCTAAGCCTGCTCTAGGCTCCCTGGATCTCTTTGGGGTGCTGGTGCATAGCCTTGGGGCATAGCTTCTTCCTATTAAGTCCATTTGTTCACAGGTTTGGTTCAGCTCTGATATTTCTTTGCTGATTTTCTGTCTGGTTGATCTGTCTATCTGTGACAATGGGGTATTGAGGTCTCCCATTACAATTGTGTTATTGCTTATTTGATTTTCCATGTCTACCAAGAACTGTCTTACATAGTTGGGTGCTCCAGTATTAGGTGCATTATATTTATGATTGTCAAGGCATTTATGCTGTCTCCAGCTTTCTCACCGACCCCAGTAAATCTTGGGTGTTTCTTCTTGCTTCATCTTATAGCTGTTGGATTGATTTCTCATGGTCTCATGCTATTTTTAAGATATCTTTCTTTTCATGATCAATTCTGTAATTCCGTTTTCAAAATCTCAAATTCTATCCTTTCCTTCATTCAGTCTGTTACATATACTTCCAACAGAGGTTTTAATCTCCTAGATCTCTGTTTGGATCTGTTTCATGGATTCAATCTCTTTCCTATGTTGGACATTTTTTGTTTCCATCTTTCTGTAAACTCATCTATTCTTTTATTTGTGGCTTCTTTAATATTTATGATTTTAAGCATCATTTCTTTTTGTACCTGAGAGATCATTTTCTCTATATCCTTTTCCACTTGTTTTTTCACTTCTGTTGCTATCATTTCAGAAAATTCTAATGTTTGACTTCCAATTTCATCCATCTCATTGAGTTCCAGGCCTATCCTGATGGGCTGGGGTTCTGGGGCTGCACCCCACCTCTGTGTCTTGCCATTCTCCACCTTCTCTTTTTTCTTTTGTTTTGTCTTCTATGTTATGCCCACCAATCTGCTATGATATATAACTCTACAGCTAGCACCGAGGCCTCTCTCAAGGAGGAAAGGAGATGTCCATTATAGGGATGTCCTCCAAATGTAGTTGGTTCTTTATAACTATTCTAAGAATCTACCATTTTGTGGTATTTACAGTTCTGTGATAATGTCCATGTTGCATCCCAGAGATGTGCTGGGTATGAAGCTGATCTTGGCCTCTGGATGCGGGAGCTGGGACTGGTCTTCTGTTGGTGGAATTCTCCAGAGTCCAACTGCTGTCTCTTCACTGCTGCTTCAGATGCTTCCACGTTGCTGGACTTGCTGATTACTTCACCCTCCAGAGGTGTGTGTTTATCTGTGCACAGGGCTGTTTTCCAGGGTCTTGGGGCTCCCATCACTCTTACACTCTTCCAGCCAGCCCTGCTATCTGTGGGGGTAATGGAGGAAGCAGGAGCACAAACTCAGTGTCCTCCAGCCTGCCCGCCCTCTAGGATATAATGGAGAGGCACAGAGAACAGACTCACTGTCTTCCAGCCAGCCCCACCAACAGGGATGTAAGGTGAAGTTTTTATGCAGGGTTTTGTTCTTATTTGGTCTAAAAGCCTTAAAAATACCTTCATTTACATAGTAACTTTAAAGTTTCCAAATAGCTTCCACACCCTACTTTCATTTGGCATTCAAAGTATCTGAATGAGATGATCAGAACAAAAATTATCATTTTTTAACATATAACATGATCTCTGAGGGGTCATAAGCCTTGCAAGATGCTGATAGTTGCTAAGTGGTAGACATGGATTGGAATAGAGAATTTCTGGCTGCTAAATTCTTTATCCTTGGGGCTTCCTGGATGTTTTATTTAAAGCCATGGACTGCTATTTGTATTCCCACAATGCTGCTTGTGATTCCACGGACATTGGTCAGTGTCAACACCAGGGATGTTGTAGGAATTCCATTTCTCAGATGCTTTTCTTCAACAGCTTTCCTAGCTGTCCTAGCTGAGGCTGGAGCTGACCATTGGAGCTAGAGACACCAGGAAACCCTTTCACTGACCTTATATGATAATTAGTGCCCCTACATCGGTGTCTAAGCTTCACTCTTACATTTGGTGGTTTTATGGGACCATCTTCCTGGATGTAAAATAACCATCACTACAACATTAAGAAAACTAAGGATAAATTAAAATTCTTTAATTCTACAAAGAAACCTAGAATATTCATTTTACTATTCATGAAAGAATTCTAGTCCACATCTCCCTACCCCAGAATAAATTCAGCAGTAGATGTGCGTTATTTGGACTTCATGGTGCTTTTAAAAAACACTTAGAATGGGAGTTTTGCGCAGATATGCACTCTTCAGTTTGCTCTAGATCTCATTATAAATCATTGGTTTTGCATTACTGGCACCTGAAGATATTTGAATTTCTACCCTCACTCATATTAATATACAGCATTAAGTAAAAATAACACTTAATATTATCACTTTCTATGTAACAAGCACTGTTTTTAAAATTTTATAAATGCTTACTCATTTCATCTTCATAATACATTCTTAGCAAGTGAGTAACCTTTACTTATAGGCACTATCTCATCTTCCCTATTTAACAAATGAGAAAATAAAGGGGCTAAGTACTAAGCAAATTGCTCGATCACACTGTTGGTAAGTGTAGAATTAAAACAAAGACCAAGGCAGTCTGGACACAGAGTGAAGTTCTAGGCTCTGGTGCCTCAATAAAATGTCAACTTTTATGTGTGACCCATAAAAGAAAACAGAAACTAAGTCCTTAGTCAGTAGCCCACAGAGTAGATCAAAGAGTAGTTCTTCTAAATGGAAAGAAAGTTAGGAAGCCTCTGAATAAATCAATGTATAATATTGTGTTTTCATATGCAACATTGAACTTGCATCTCTTTGAACATTAAAGATGTAAAGACCTAATGAAGATGTATCTACTGCTTCCATCAGTGAGATAAAAAAAAAAGTAAGCATCATACTGTGACCTCATGAAATCTACTGAATATTGTGCTACTTTGATTTTTGTCAAAATGCAATTTGATAGATTATACTAGCAGAAATATTTGGCTTTGCTCAGCAATTTCCTTCTTAATAATTCTGCTCCTCCAGGACAGCCCTTGATATTGACCAGTGTGGCATAGGAGTTAAATGTGAATCCCCAGTAAACCCTCTGCAGTTAAGCTGGGGAAAAATATGTTGCCTTGGTCATAGAAAGAGAAGAGGAAGGAGAATAATTATTTTTTGAATATAATTCTTTGAAATAATTATGTTATTTCTAGCCTGTTACACAATTTTAGAATGGAAAAGAAGATATATCATTCAGATGCTTCTACTCAAGTCTTAATAGAACACTATTTTAAGTCTGATAATAATAATGATGATAGGGCTGGGGATTTAGCTCAGCAGTGTAAGCGCATGCTTGGCAAGCGCGAAGTCATGAGTTTGATCCCTGGTGCTGCCAAAAAAAAATAATAATAATAACATTAATAATGACATTTTAGCTACTGGATTCTTAGGTTTGTGGTTGAACCAATATAATATTCTGACATAGAATTAGTCCAATATTCTGATATTCTATTCATAGTATCCATAGGTTCTGCATCAATGGATTCATCCAACCACAGATCAAAACTATTTAGAAAAAATTATATTTGCATATGCACTGAACATGTACAGATTTGTTGTCATTACTCCTTAAATAATATGACTATTTGCATAACATTTGCATTTTATTAACTATTATAAGTAATTATAAGATGATTTGAAGCATAAGGGAGGATGCATGTGGGTTATGTGCAAGTACTTGCCCCTTTTATAGGAGGTATAAAAGGGGGTCCTCAGATTTGATATCTGCAGATGGTCCTGGTACAAATCCTGCATTAATCCTCAAGAATAACTGTACATATAAAATCTCCCACTTTCCCACTTTCTGAGATACAGAAAGTGAAGTGTAGAAACACATCACTGTTTGGAATTTTATGCCTCTTATCTGCTTGTTAATCCATAGTAAATTGTTCATAAAAACATATATAGTCATTATTTTCAATTTATTATGATTTCACTTCCTGGCCTGGGACCCTAAACTGTCTGGGCCAAGTCAGAAGCAATGAATTCAGAAATGTGATACAGAGGCACCATGTGCAGAGGAGACCACAATAGAATCCCAGAGAGCAGGACAAGAAGCAAAAATATATTTTCTGTTGTTTGTTCATTTGTTTCTTTGTTTATTTTTGAGACATGGTCTCACTCTGTAGTCCAGGATGACCTTGAACTTACTAGGTAACCTAGGCTGGCCTCGAACTCATAGCAATCCTCCTGTCTCAGCCTCTTGAGTCCTAAGATTACAGGCATGCACTACGACACTCAGCCAAAAATATATTTTCTTTCAGCCTAATGTTACACATCAAGTCACAGATGAAGATTGAGTAAAGGCAGGTAGGAAGCCCTTTGCCAGGGATAATCCAAGAGGAAGAATGATGTAGCCCAATAAAGAACCAAGGCTATATTGCTTAATGGTAAAATTCTGTGTTTTAAAGTCAAATATGGATTTCTACTCTCCTTCTTATGGTTATGGGCTTTTACATATGTTTAACCATAATATTCAATGCTAGATATTGGGTTCTGCTACTGGTCTGCTTAGCTTTGAATTTTGTTTGTTATCAATCATGTGACAACATGAACAGGTTATTTACTTATTGGATATCTCAGCTGTGAGATTGGTAATTATAGCAAACTCTTCCTCACAAGATGGGTGTAAAGATTGAGGGGTTAACTTACGAGAGCCCTTCATAGACTAACAGCATACCATGCGCAGTAAGTGTAGGCAATTGTTATCTCATTGTTAATAATCTCTGTTGTCTTTATGTTCCTCCCACATAAAGTGAAAGTCAAAATACTGCAGAGTGTTGTTATAATTATTTATAAGGAATAAATAAGATAAAGTGTTCAAGCTTTTGGCCCTTGAATAGTAATCATGATTATTTTCAGGCACATAAAATAGATGCTTACTAAAATAATCTCATGAGGCCAGAACTCCTTTGAATGTCCCAAGATCCTGGCCATGAATTACAGAGCACTGTGTCAGGTCCAGGATCTGACAACACCTTCTATCCTGCCTCTCATGTCCTATTGCACACAGTATCAGAAGTTTAAAAACACTGGGTGGGAAGAAATATAGTCTTAAATTCAGTATGTGTTTGGTATGAAGAACAAACAAGTCCAGCTAGAGAAGGAAATGTGCACAATGCTACACCGGATTTGGTTTCACAGCTGGTCCTTGAACTCAGAGTCTTGGGCTCATAGTCTAATATCTACTCCACAAGACCATACCATTGCTGCTTCTTCTATATTCTCACAATCTGGTGCCTCCTCTGGAGCTGATTTTGTCTCCAAGAAGGGCCTTAGCACACATACAGAATCTTTCCTCCTGAACAGGGACAAAATTCACTTGCTGAATGCTCAGTACTCTAATAGCAATCAGAGTGTAAAAAAAAAATAATCTAGTAACTAAACAGGAAAACACTAGACTAGTACTGAAAACACCTGGTTTCTTACCACAGTTAGCTATACTGTTATTTAACATACTTTTAATACCCATTTTTAAATGTATTTTTGTTTCTTAATCTTTTGTGATTATTTTATTTCTTGTTTATTTTTCTATTCTCATATCACAACAAGCACATTGAGTGCATAGTAGGAATTAATTTATTTGCTGAATAAGTAATTTGAGTAATCAATTTGTCATATATCTTGCAACTCATTTTGATACTTGATTCATTTTTCTAGACCCTATGTCTTTCCAGTTCTTACGTTTGCCACATAACTTTGAATTTTGACCTAAAGATCTTGTAAAGCATCCAGTCAGATCAAGTTACTTTCACCTCCTGACTCACCCTACAACTCTCTTTTTCTCTCACAGACACACATGCAGGCACTGCCTGCCTTCCATGGATCAAATTCTGCCTTTTATCAAAAGATATATTATGAAAGTTAACTTTTAAGCCTGAACTTAAGTAGAATTCCTAAAAAATGATTTCGAAAGCAGATGACCAGCTATAAAATATTTCAAAAAAGAATGAAGAGAAAGTGAAAAACAGCATTTTTAAAAAATTAAAATATTCTGAAGATAACAAATATTATGGTAGCCAATGCTGTTTCGCTAATATCTTGAAATTCTATATTGCTTACATTGCTCTGCTTTGTTTGTTTTGTTTTATTATGATTTGTTTTGTTTCTACTGTTTTAGTTTGTTGTATTTTGTTTGATTTTACTTATCCCTGATGGTATGGGTAGGTATACTGCAAATAACAAGAGCCATTATGGTAGCCTTATCGATTGCTTTGTTTTTTGTTTTTTTTCTTTTTTTTACACTGTTTCAAAGTCATGTTCCATGTTCATTGCTTTGTTTTGATTGACTTCACTCTGTTTTGTTTTGTTTGGTTGTATTCTTTTCAAAATAAAAAAAAAATCAAAATATTGCCAGGGTGATGGCACAAACCTGTAATCCCAGCACTTAGGAGACTGAAGCAGGAGGCTGGTGTGAGTTTGAGGCTAACCTGGGCTGCAAAGTGAGTTCAAGACCAGCCTGAACTGCATAGTAAGACCCTGTCTTTTAAAAAAAATCGAAAATGTTAAGGTACTCGGACATTTAATTCTCTCAACTGGCTTCTCTAGTCTACACACATAATTATAAAATGGTATTTCACTAGTTCTAGTATGTATTCTTTTTGCACTTTAACATTTCTGACACCAGGTTACAATTCAAAAATTAAAAATGTTGCATTTATAATAGGAAAATTTTCCAGTCATAGCAATAGAGAAAATAGTAGATCATTTTACAATGGAGAATGTCTCCAATATGATGAAATACAAACAATGGAAATATTAGTAGTGTGCATGAGTCATTTTCCTAAGTAATTTATACACATTAACGTCATTAATCTTCACAAAACTCCTGAAAGAGGGGGGAGGTTCTTTCATTTTACTTTTCAGATTGAAAAACAAGTCCAATTAGCAGTTAAATAAGTTGCCTAAATTCTCCTCATATCTAGTAAGCAGTAGAACTGGATTAAGGCTGTGCTCTTAACATCTCTCCAATACGCATTTTTCTGTTTTTCTACCTGGGACTTTTGACACTTTTCTGGTCCCAATTTCCTAGTTTGTCTGTTAGAATGTTTCCCCATCTTCCATGAAACCATCAGAATACCCATTTTTCATTCTTGCCATTATTTGCATTTGTATTTTTATGTATTTTATCAGAGGGTCATAATTGGAATCAAGATAAATGTAGTACCTGAGATAACCATCTTTGGACCCACAAATTGGCTATTATTTTTTTACTCATATTTATTTTTTACTAATTTTTTAATTTATTGGTAAAGGGAATAAAACAGCAATAAAATGAATCGAAATCCAGTAGGAAATCCGCAATAGTTACTATATTGCATATTTTTGTCTTCCAAATAGTTGTTCAGCTTTAGGCTTGCACAGTTAATCAAACAATACAGTTCCTCCAAATCAGTTGGTTGCTCATGGGGATGAGGGGGCCCTGTTCTCCTCTCCCCAGTTTGTGCACCAGCCAGCTCACAGGAGGGGGTCTAGCTTCCTTCCTTGCTCTCCCTGATCCATGCTCTGGTTGGCTTACAGGCAGGACTAGCTTCCATCTTGGTTCTCCCCAGTCCTTGCTCAGGGTGGCTCACAGACTGGTTTTTAGTACTGCCTTGGCCACTTACCAGCCTGTCACCTGGGGCAAATTACCTGACCTCAGTTTACTCCTTAAAAATTGACATTTAATTTTTTTGAAAAGCCATCTCATAAGATTTTCATGAGAAATTGTATGACTTATGTATAAAGTATTAAGAACACTATCTGGATATAATGAATGCTCAATAAATGTTGGCTACTATTTATGAATTCACAATATATAGAACTGAAGTAAAAGGAAAGAGGATGAAGCAAAAAAATACAGGAAAACAGAAAATAGTAATTCATTAACTTATGCATGCATTCAATAAATTACATACTGAGGCTGGACTCTGTGCAAAGCAATGAAGGAGCAGCATCTTCCTCCTTGTAGCTAGGTCTAGAGAAACAAAGAACCTTGCAAAATGCCATTGTGTTCTACAGGGGCCCCGTCACTGAACAGATGCACAGGAAGGAGGGTCGCACCAATTCTTATTCCAAAAGATAGTATAGACAGAGACAGGGATCGAGGTTCACAAAGAAGAGTGAAATTACTCCCAGCTGAGAGGAATTGAAGATATTCACTGACCTAATGTCTTAAGTCCTACTATAATCAGGGTACAAAGAGTAAAATACTATCCCTCTTCTCAAGAATGACATTAGTAACGCTTATTTGTGTTTTTTGGGTAGGTATCAGTGATATGAAAAAGCACTAAAGAGTTGCACAGTTATTTTAGTTGGTAATGTTAAATTCTGCTTATTAGTCCAAGCAAGCTGGATCTAAATATGTGCTATACTCTTCTTTTTGAAAATGGATACAAAATTTCTCATAGAGAAATAGACTGGTGCATTTAAATATTTGAACTATCTAATTTCAAATTTATGAGAACAAAAAATCTCAAATGAATAGATTGGTAAAGATACAAATAAAACATTTATTCTTACCACTGAGGCAATTGGATACTTTCTGTCTTGGTTACTTTTCTCTCACTGCAGGGACAAAATACTCAACATCCAAAACTAAGGAAAGAAAGGTTTATTTAACTCAGTTTGTGGAGGTTTCAGTCCATAATCAGCTGGCTTCAAGGCAGCGTGGCATGACACAGGGGCAACACTTCAAGGCAGCAGAAGATAGCAAAAACAACAAGAGCAAAGGAGGGGAAGCAAGCCCCTTTTCCTCCCTTATTTTGTAAGCAGGCTATGCCTCTTGGGTGGGTGTAGCACTCACACCATCTGGGTGCCCTCCTTTTCCACAGGCTGAGGATGTTTAAAAGTAAGGACCCTGACCCCTGCTGAATCACTTAGTTAAACATCTGACCTCAAATTGACACAATGAATAACATCCTAGAGCCCTATGGCTTGTCCTCCACACCCCAGGATGTAGAGCTGCTGAGTTGTTTAGTTAAACTTCTAAACTTCCCAAGTTGACACAATGTATCAACCATAGCACTTTCTATGTCATTACCTTCACAGAATGATTTACCTAAAATTAATAGATCTTAGTTGGAAGGAGAAAAATTCTTAGGCTTATGTATCACGAGGATAAGCAAATTTTCCCTCAGAGATGTTTAAAGTATTAATTAAATGTATATTAAAGAACTAAATGAAACAATTATTTTACCCAAATCACCTGATCATAAATAATGTTCACACATTGTCAATTATATATCTATATAAACTGATAGGTTGATTATTTCCCATGGAAATATAAACAAAAATGTAAAAGGTATTTCAAATTAGAATAAGAAAAACAAAACCCTTTTCCTTTTGCTGATTTCACCACCAGATGTCCTTCTTCTCAAACTTGGTGATGTGTTACTATGCAAAAAAAGTGCCATGCTATGTTAATGAAAGAAACTAGTAGTTGAGTTGAAAAAAAATGCAGAGGGAATTTCAACTTTTATTTTTGACAACTGCAAAATGCCAGAGCCTTAGAAAGAGCTAAACACTAAACACTCTCTCCAGACTTGGGTTCACTGCACACCTTACTTGCTGAGTGTTTATTTGTTTTACTCTCAAAAAATCCATTTGCTGACAAGGTAACTCTTGTCTGAAGCAGCCAGTTCATCTGGTCAGTTCTGATTATTGAGAAATTCTTAGTTTGGCCAAAATTTTCTCCTTAAGACCTATCACACACTGAATTTCTACTTTTTGAAATATGTAAGTCAGATCTAACATATTTACTCCAAATAATGGTCATTTAAATAATTAAACAACTAATTATTTCACCAGATCCTCTCTTCTGTAAGCTGACCATACTATATCCTCAATATTTAGTCAATTGTTTGGAATAAGGAACATATTCTCATATAAACACAAAACTATAAATTATGATTAGGTTGTAGGTCAAATTAAAAAACATCCTTAACATATATCAAAATAAAGTAATAAAAACTATATTAAATAAATATTTGTGTAACGCCTAATCCATAATTCCCAAGAAAGGTTATTTTATTTGTTATTTCTGTTTGTTGAAATGAACACTACACAAAAATTCGCTAAAAAGTGATTTCCTCAGATTCAAATCATAATTCTAAGTAACTACCACATATTCTGACCCAATATTCTATAGTATCTATAAGCGATCTAAGTTGTTAATATTTTACAGTATTCAAAATATTTAAGGAGTAACCAGAGAATATTCAAAGCAAAATTTTATTCTTAACAGATAAGTCTGTAATCAAATCATTATAATATTCAATCATCTGCATAAACACAGATGAGGATGAAATACCTAAAGGGGATAATATTAAAAGAATGAATTTGGTCATGGAACTGATTATTCATTAGTTTGTACTCAGCACCGGTGTGTCTGTCTACACACAGTCATATTTTGATTTTAGAGTTCTTTGATGGTTGGTCAAAGCCCACAGAGTTAACATCTAAACTCTAAATCTAACATCTAAACTCTAAAAGACATTCCTCCCATTTTATGTAATATGAGTAGATGAGTATTCTTTATAAATCACTCTAATGACCTTTCAGAGACAATTAGTTTTAGGAAATAATAGAGGAATATCATGCTCTGGTGGGAAAGTTTTTTCCCAGAATCTTGGGCAAAAGATGAAGGGATAATCGAAAATAAACTGAGTTCAAATTATTTTCACTGAAAATCACTGTTTATGCAAATCAAGTAACACAAATTATATGTTATGACTATTTCTAAACTGTTCTTCACAAAAACTAGAACAAATACTTCTTAAAATGAAAATCCAGCCAAATTTTCCATTCTGCCGATTCTCTGTGGAAGCTCTAAGTGCCCCCTTTCTCTCAGCATTAGAGTCATAGGATCGTTAAACCCAAAGTCCAGAATTGTCAAATTCCATTAATTACCACTTCTTATTTGTTGAGACAGAAACAGAAAAGGGTCTTCAAACTGGGCTAAAATGGTGACAAGAAGAAAAGATTCCCAGGCATTCTGGAATTTAGTGTGACTAAGCAAATTGAAGGAGGGGGTTATTATGCAACTCCAACCCCAAGACTCTTGCGTTAGGATGTAAACTTATAGACAATTAAGATCACAATGCCAATGAAACAGACCATATTATAAACTATATTTATTTTTAGAGAGTACAAATGTTTAGTTGGACGAAATACTTGGATTATGTTGTGATTTAAACATACATTTAATGCCTTGATAATAAATAATAAGGAACTAAAAATTAATGAGCAGCTATTCCACACCAGCCATTATATGTGCTGCAATTAATCTTCACGACATTCCCATTACACAGAGACTATTGTTAATACCAATTTTACAACTATATAAACTGTGGCAGAACTAGGTCTTTTGTCAAAACTTTGGCACTTAACATCCAACTTTTTATGTCAGGTGTTTACTTCCTACATTTCTCAAAGCTGAAAAGGGTAGGTTTTAGTCAAGGTATTTTACAATACACCAGGCATTGCTACATCAGTAAAAATAATTTTCATGCCAAAAATTTACAAAGTGAGATGGGGGAGTGGAGGATACATGAGTAATTCAGGTGCAGGGAAAAGTTGTGCTGGTACAAGCAGAGACAGTCATGGGAAGTTTGTGAAAAGATAGTTGCCTAAGTCCATTTGAGCTGTTATAATGAAGTACACTAAGCTTGGTAATAAATTTCCATTTTAAATAATAGCCATGTATTTCTTCCATTTCATAGATGCTGGCAAGTTCACAATCAAGATACCAACAGATCTGGTATCTGATGTCTCACTACATAATCCAGGTTCACCTGGAACTCACTATGTAGCCCAGGTTGGCCTCAAACTTACGACAATCCTCCTGCCTCAGACTCCTGAGTGCTAGGATTGCAGGCATGCACCACCATGTCCAGTCTACATTTTGTTATTTTTAAGTATTGAAATTAATTTTCTTCTCCAAACCCAACAAGCACTATGATCCATGTTAAAAATCTAAACTGGTCATAAACCCAAACTCAGGACACTTGAGAACAGGGAAGGAAGGTTCATCAACCTATTCTACAAGGTCATAAAAAACAAAATCACCAAGTACCAGTGATACTGACTCCACAGAGAAAGATCCAAGAATTAAGTGAATTGTTCTCTCTTTCTGCACACTTCACTTTTCTTCTAACTTCCTAGACTATCTTCATGCAGCCATTTATGTAACCACCGGGTACAGAGCACAGCACTGAACTTTTAGGCTGTTGGGGCATTTTAGCCAATGAAGATCTACAATTATAATGTGGTTGAGATAGTTCTTAACGGAGATAAATGGTACACTTTTTAGGTTAATTAAAAATCTCTATATGTGTGTACTTAAGTGCACACATGCATGTACATATGAAAGAAAGACAAAATAAGAGGGAGAGAAATAGATGATTAATTCAAGACTATAAGAGTCATCCAAAAGGGATGTAAAAAGCATTCTAAGTGTCACTGTACTAAGCCCATATAGGAGTGCTTTCTAACACCTTGAGATTTTGACTTCTCAATCTTTTCTTTGAGATTAGATAGATATAGATATAGAGATAGATAAATAGATAGATAGATAGATAGATAGATAGATAGATAGATAGATAGATAGATGATAGCTAGATTAACCACATCATAATTGTAGTTCTTCATTGGCTAAAATGCCAAAAAAGCCTAGAAGCTTACTCACAAA
>RJWT010018778.1:0-18695 GCA_004365215.1 Cuniculus paca
AAAAAAAAAAAAAAAGTAATCTGGCACAGGCCTGTAATCCCAGCACTCAGAAGGCTGAGGCAGACACAAAGGAGACTGTTGGAAGTTTCAAGCCAGCCTCAACTATATAGCAAGACCCTATATAAAAAAAAAAAAAATTAAATAAATAAAAATTTTTTACAAAGCAATCTGGCAGTATCAAACATGATAGCTAAAACGCTCATAATTTTTGGCCCGGGGGGCCAGGTATTTAGCTCAGTAGCATAAGCGCTTGCCCCGCAAACACGAGGTTGCGAATTCAATCCCCGGTGCTGGGGGAAAAAAAATTTTTTTTTGGCCCAGTAATTTCACCTCTAGCAATCTGTCCTAAGAAAATAACCAGAAATACAAACAAGAACTGGTAATGTAGCTCTGTGGCAGAGCACTTGTCTAACAAGACCAGGATCTTGGGTTCAAACCTTAACACCAAGAAGAAAAAAAAAAAAGTACAAGCAAATATGTTCACACTGAGTATCCCTTATCTAAAACACTTAGGACCAGCAGTGTTTCAGAGTAAAGAGTTATTCAGATTCTTGAATATCGGCAGACTTCTACCAGTTGAGCAACCCTAATCTGAAAATCCAAAATCTGAACTATTACAAAATCCAAAAGACACAATGAACTATCCTGTAGCCACTAATAATCATTTTCAAAAAATTGTAAAGGGTGAGAGGAAGGACTCAAAATGCAACACCAATGAAATATAAAATGTGAGGTATAAAACTAAAAATCTGAAGAACTATGTACTGGCAAGAAGAAAAATGAAAATTCCTATGTTGATGGTGGGAGAATACAGTGGTTAAGATCATTGTAAAAACAATCTTGCCACCTGGCATGGTGGCACATGCCTATAATCCCAGCACTCAGGACACTAAGGCAGGAGGACTGCCATGAGTTCAAGGCCAGCCTGAGCTACATAAACAAGTTCAAAGTCAGCATGCACTATAAGCCCTGCCTCAAAATTAACAAAATAACGACAACAAAAAAATCACACCAAACCACACCCCCCAAAAAAACCACAATCTTGCTCAGAGTGATGGCACATGCCTATCATCACAGTACTTGGGAGGCTGAGGCAGGAAAACTGCTTCCAGTTTCAGGCCAGCATCAGCTACACAGTGAATTCAAGGCCAGCCTGAACTACATAAGCCCAAAAACTTTATAAAACTAAACATAACAAATAAAAATAATCTGGTAATACCCAATAAAGGTGAAAATGCAGACAACCTAAAACGCAGATTCTACACATCATATCCTCAAGGGAGGCTACAAAAGAAGGTTCATAGTATCATTCACTTACCAAAAGACACTAAATGAGAATGGAAATAAACTATATATAGAAATATAGCAGTTTAAATATTAACATGCATAAATTTCACAAACATTAAGGGTAGAAAAAGTTGCAAGGGATGAATATAAGGAAAACACTCAAATAATTTAAAAATATACAAAGTAATATATTATTGTTTATGGACATGCAGAAATATATAAAAACATGCATGAAAAGGATGCAGTCCAAATGCAGACTGGTTACTCTGAGGCATAAAAAGCAAAGAAACTGAAGAAAAATTAAATACAACATGCCTTGCCTGAAGAGGAGTTCACAAGAGTTGCTATATTATCCTCTGTACCTTTCTCTATTTTGAAATATTTCATTTGTAAAACAGAAATTACACACTGTTATCCTAGCACTTCAGAGGCTGAGGCAGGAGATTTGCTATGAGTTCAAGGCCAGCCTGGGTTACATAGTGAGTTTAAGACCAGCCTGAACTACATAGTGAGACCCTGTCTCAGAAAGAAAAACCAAAACAGTAATAATAATAAAATAAAGTGAGCCAACAGTAGCAGCACAAGTCTATAATCCCAGCACTCTGGGAGGCTGAAGTAGGAAGATCACAAGTTAGAGACCTCCCTGGCCAACTTACAAGATCCTGTCTCAAAATAAAAAATATAAAGGTTAGAAATGCAACTCAGTTCTAAAGCCCTAGGTTCAATCTTCAGTACTGCAAACAATAAAAAAAAAGTTTTTTCAGCTGGGTTTATAATTCAGTCATAGAGCACTTGCCTATCAAGCACAAGGCACGAGTTCAATCCCCAGCACCACAAGTATTTTTTTTTTCCTTTGGCAGGACCTCATACATGCAAAGCAGGCACTCTATCACTGAGCTATAGCTTCTACTATAGAGCTCTACTTCCTTTCCCTAAATAAATTTTTAGCCAGGCAATGTTGGCACACACCTATAATCCCAGTTACTCGGGGGGCTGAGGCAGGAGGATCCTAATTTGATGCCAGTATGGGCAATTTAGCAAGGTTTTATTTTAAGACAAACAGAACTAGAGATATAGCTCAGCACTCCCTGGTTTCAATTCCCAGTACCAAATTAAAAAAACAAAAAGACAGTTTTCGGTAATCAAAAAGTGAATGTGTACTACTCAAGAAATGTATTTAGTACCCTATCTAGCTATCTTTTGAGTTTTACCTTTGAAACTATTCTCTAGGTAAATACCCTCTGGTTCTTTGTTTTTTGGCACCAGGGTCTCACTATGTAGCCTGGGCTGGCTTTGAACTCATAATATTGATGCCATGATTATAGGTATGCACCACCATCACCTGTAATAGCCTACTTTTTAATACTCTAAAACAGCACTTACCAGGTAGGACAGCTCAGTGTAGAGCCCTTGCCTAGTATATGCAAGGCCCTGGTTTTGAACCCCAGTACTCTCAAAAAATGAAAAAATTATAAACAGCAGTTCTTGCCGTATGGTCAAGGGGACTCCTAGGAGTCTCTGAAACCCTCTCAGTAGATTCAAAGGGCTTACACAGTCAAGTTATATTCATAACATATTTCCCTGAAAATAACACCTAACCAGAAAATAACACCTAGCATAATTTTTCAGGATGCTTTTAATACAAACCCTACCCTGAATACAAGCCCCAATTAAGACCGTCAATCAAACAGATGCATTTTAGTACATCCATTGCAATGTGACAGGCATACTGAATTACAAAATACAAGTATGTAATTAAATATAAATGACAATATAAATTACAACTATTTGTGAATATTCAATGGGTGTCTTTGCATAAGAGGTAAACACCTATGTAAACAGATGAACTCAAGACTTAATGCTGAGTAACCAATGGGAGTACAGACAGGGAATAACGTGGGCACTTGATAATGAACAGACTGGTTGTGCCTTAATATGACTTTTTTTGTACCAGGAATCAAACTCACAGCCTCAAGTTTGCTAGGTAGGTGCTATGCCATTGAGCTATATCCCCAGCCTGTGTCTTAATATGAAACTTCCTAACTTAACACATTGTGTTTGTAGCAGGTATACTTAATGCAATGTTTTCTGAATTTTGGTTCCTGCAATTTTTTGTTGCTTTTGTGTGGGCCACTCTTAACTGTCATCATTTTTATTGCTACTCCTATATCATAAGTCTTCAGTTAACACTTGATTTAGTGCAGACTAAAGCCTAGCCTGCAAGACGTGACTCAGGTGAAGAATTCATGGGATAAAAAAATCACTGACAGTTGTGGTGCCAACACACTATGAGCAGGCTACATGGACAAGTGCTCACTTAAGGAGAGCTCTAGCTCAGTGCGGTGGCACATGCCTGTAGTCCCAGCATTTGGAAGGCTGAGGCAGGAGGATCACTGTGAGTGCAAGGCCAGCCTTGACTCCATAGTGAATTCAAGGACAGCCTCAACTATATAGCAAGGCTCTGTCTCAAATAAATGAAAACAAAATAGAGAGCTCTATTACAGGACATGAGAGATTGGGGCCAATGGTTCCACAGGAAATTGAGTTGCAAGAAATTCAGGTTGAGACTTCCGAGAAGATGGCAGAGCAGCAAGCACCACAGAAAACAGCCTCTCTGAGGGTCACTGTCCAGATGCTGGAATGTAGCATTGAGGAAGATAAGAAGGAAGAAAGTGGGTCCCCTGGGCCCAGGAAGAATGTGAAGTGTGAAGTGAAGTCCACAGAGAGTAAAATGAACAACTTCAACAAAGAAGGCGGCTATAGTAGCTGGCAGCACCTTCACCCAAACCCGGATTCACTGCGCCAGAGAAGCTGTTGGAACCTAAGAACACACAGTCACCATCAGCTGGCAACCCTGGAAGGCCTCTACAAAGAGATGCAGCAGTCAAGGGGAGTGGCAGATCTGGAGGACTGCCCTGGCTGGCACTGAATGCAAAGGACTCAGTCCACCCAAGGGAGAGCACTACTGGCCAGGAGCCACTTTGGAGTCAGGCCGGATAAGCCCGGAACCAGAACTGCTACCAGCTTCCTCCAGCAACTCCTAGCTGGGTGCAGACCTGTGGAAATTGCTTGGACAGCGGTGAGCCCAATGAGTCTGATGTCGGGGCAGATCTGGTAAGGTTATCTACTACTCCACCATAAAGCAATGGCTGGCTTGCTGGGATAGACTGGCATACTCGGGGACTCTGTCTCCACAGGTTGTCTGCTAG
This sequence comes from Cuniculus paca, assembly GCA_004365215.1. Classification (NCBI taxonomy): domain Eukaryota; kingdom Metazoa; phylum Chordata; class Mammalia; order Rodentia; family Cuniculidae; genus Cuniculus; species Cuniculus paca. Next base: position 4,497 of record RJWT010018778.1, read on the forward strand.
TGAAATCAGAATCAATCTTGGAAGTGGACTATTTTTCTTTTTCGTTTTTTTGTTTGTTTGTTTCTTTTGTTTGTTTTGTTTGGTTTGGTTTTTTCCTTTACTCTTTCTCCTTCATTGTTTTTTTATGAGTGTGAGAGTGGTTCCTAATCTCTTTGTGCACGTGATTCTGTTCCGTTCTTCCTTCTACCTCTTCCACATATCTTTTCCTTCGGTCTTCTGCACGATTTTCCCCAAGTTGGCAGGATCCACCTTTGTCCTCCAACCTTACCTGTAATCTCTTTCTCTTCTTCCACTTCTCTTATTTTCTCCTTAATCCATTTTAAATTTTAACACCAAGGGCAAAATTGATATGTTATGTTATAGACTTATATATTGCATATAATTATCTGGTTTGTTTTACATTTTGTTATATAATCACAAATCTAATTCATATACTTAAAAGTTGCAAATTAAGAGTTAGCTCAGTCTGTTGTTTTCTAGGCATGTTTGATGCTATTGGTACCACTACAGCGAAAACTGACATAATTTTTCTGAACAGCTGTTGGTCCTGATAATCCATGACTAAGATTAACTAAGAGTAACAGAAAATACTGTGGCACAGTGCCAAAGAATGAGGGACTAGGCCAAATGAGCAACAACTCATTTCCAACAAACTGAAGAGGTAAGATCTTCCAACAAACTCAAAAGCCAAAAACTAGCTATACCTGGAAGATACCTCAGAGAAGTGATCCTCACTAAGGGTCGTAAATACCACCAATAAAGCAATCCAACATAGGCAACTTACAAGCATCACCCCAGGAATTGAACTAAAAAAAACAAGAAGACACTTAGACAAGATGCAACCCCAGACATGCAGTTCACCAAAGGCAAACCCAGAGGGCAGTGAGCTGGGACAATCCAAAAGCCCCACAACCAAGTCTCTCTGAAGTGGGAACAACAAAGCAATTGGATGAAGCTCTAGAAAAAAATGAAATTGGAAATAATCTCTCAAGTAACTACAGAGATTACCAAAATACACACCACGCTTAGCAATGTTACAGCAGACACAGAAAAAAAAACAGACCAGATTAAGCAAGTTATGGAAGCACATCATAAGAAAGAAATGAAATCCACAAAGCAGATTCAAGCAGACATCCAGGAGAATAAAAACCCCACTGAAAGAATTTGAAGCAGATTAGCCAATGTGAGGTCAGGATCTCAGCTATTGAAGATAGGCTTGAAGTTAGTGACCAGGAAAAGAAAGACTTCTCCAAACTAGCAAGGGACCATGAGAAATAAATCCAGTGGCTGCTAGATGAAACAAAGAATAACTTAAGATTAATAGGAGTCAATAAACACACAGGAGATACCAAAAATGCCATTAAAAAAATGTTCACAGACCTCATGACAGAAAACTTTCCAGGTAGAGAAAAACAATTCGACATACAAATAAGTGAGTTATACAGAAATCCAATTAGCAACGATCAAAAAAAATCTACATCCAGGCATATAATGGTCAAGATTCCAGAAATTCAACACAAGAATACAATCTTAAAACCTGTTACGGAAAAGAAACAAATCACCTATAAGGGAAAGCCTATCAGAATCACAGCTGACTTCTCAGCACAAACTCTCAAGTCAAGGAGAGCTTGGAGTGAAGTACTCTAAATTCTAAAGGAAAACAACGTTCAGCCCAGATTAATGTAGTCTGCAAAACTCTTTCAAAACTGATGGAGAAATAAGATACTTCCATGATAAAGAACATCTGAGGAAATTATGACCACCAAACTAGCACTCCAAAACGTTCTGAAGGACATTCTGGAAAGAGGTAATAAGGACTACAGCTCCATGAACCCCAACAGAAGGAATCCACCAGATAAGGCAAACAATTAAGAGGGAAGGCCCAAAAAAAAAGGCAGGAAAATAACATGACAAGGATAAGGCAATACATATCAGTTTTAACCATCAATGATAATGGTCTCAATATACCAGTCAAAAGACATAGACTGGCAGAATGGATCAAGAAGCAAGATCCAACAATATGCTGCATAAAGAAACACATTTAATTCAAAAAGAAATTCACAGACTGAAAGTCAAAGCAATACTCCATGCAACAGGAATCCAGAAAAAAGCAGGAGTAGCTATTCTATTTGCAGACAAAGTGAATTTCAAGCCAAGACTGATTAAGAAAGATAAAGAAGGTCATAACAATCATAAATATATATGCAACAAATACCATTGCACCCAACTATATAAAACAATTACTAATGAACATAAAAAATCAAATACAATTGTACTGGGAGACCTTAATACCCTACTGCCACAAAAAGATCAACTAGACAAAAGTAATAATGAAATACTAGAACTAAATCAAACTTTTGAGCAAATAGACTTAGTAGATGTCTATAGAGTGTTCCATCTCATGACACCAGAATACACATTCTTCTCAGCTGCACACAGGACATTCTCCAAAATAGACTGTGTACTGGTTCATAGAACATGCTTAAGTACATGCAAAGGAATTCAAATTATCCCATGCATACTATCAGACCACAGTGCAATGAAACTGGAAATCCATGCCAAAGAAAACCACAAGAATTTCATAAACACATGGAAATTAAACTGCACCCTACTGAACAACCAATGGGTCACAGATGAAATTAAAGAAGAAATTACACAGTTTTTATAGTTGAATGATAATGAAAATACAACATACCACAAACTGTGGGACACAATGAAAGCAGTCTTAAGGGGAAATTTACAGCAGTACATACCCACATCAGGAAAACAGAACAAGTATATATGAACATTTTAATGTTGAACCTCAAACTTCTAGAAAAAAGAAGAGCAGGCTAAACCAAAAGCTTGTACAAGGGAGAAAATTATAAAGATCAGAGCAGAAATTAGCACACTGGAGACTAAAAAAACAATAGAAACAGTCAATGAATCGAAGAGTTGGTTCTTTGAAAGATTAAATAAAATTGACAAACCCTTAGCCAACCTTATCAAAAAAAGGAAAGACTCAAATCACGCAATTAGGAATAAAAAGGGTGAAATCACAACAGACCCTGCAGAAATCCCAAAAATCATCTATATCTACTTTGAAAATCTGTATTCTAGTAAGACGGAAAATGCAGAAGAAATGAACAGAATTCTAGATCCACATGAATTCCCAAAGCTGAATCAAGAAGATACAAAAATCCTAAATATCCAATATCAATAAATGAAATTGAAGATGTAATTAAAAACCTATCAACAAAGAAAAGCCCAGGCACTGATGGATTCACTGCTGAATTCTACAAGAAATTTAGTGAAGACCTAACACCACTACTTCTCAAACTCTTTAATGAAATTGAAAGGGAAGCAATACTTCCAAATTCATTCCTGGAAGCAAGCAATACTTTGATTCCAAAACCAGAAAAGGACCCAACTAAGAAAGTGAATTACAGGCCAATCTCCCTAATGAACATTGATGCAAATATCCTCAGTAAGATACTGGCAAAAGACTGCAGCAAATCATTAAAAAGACTGTGCACCATGATCAAGTGGGATTCATCCCAAGGATGCAGGGATGGTTCAACATAAGTAAATCCATAAATGTACTACACCATATTAACAGAGTCAAGGACAGAAATCATATGATCATCTCAACAGATGCAGAAGAAGCTTCTGACAAAGTCCAGCACCCATTCATGATAAAAACCCTACAGAAAATTGGAATAGATACTCTTTATCTTAATCTGATAAAGGCCATCCCTGACAAACCAACAGCCAACATCATACTAAACAAAAACTAAAAGCTTTCACTCTAAAATCAGGAACAAGACAAGGATGTCCACTGTCTCCACTCTTATTCAACATAGTCCTGGATACTTTAGCTGGAGCACTTAAGCGAAAGAAACAAAAGGAATAAAGATAGGAAAGCAAGAAGTTAAACTATCATTATTTGCAGATGACATGATACTCTAGTTAGAAGACCCCAAAAACTCCACCAAAAGACTTCTAGATTTAATAAGCAAATTCAGTAACATAGCTTGTTACAAAAATCAGTAACATAGCTAGTTACTCAAAAATTAAGAGCCCTCTTGTAGACGAATATCAAACTCACTGAGAAACAAATTAGGGAAACACTACCTTTTACAATACCATCCAAAAAAATGAAATACTTAGGAATCAATCTAACAAAGGAGGTAAACTACAGTACTCTGAAAAAAGAGACTGAAGAGAATATTAGAAAATGGAGAGATACCCTGTGCTCTTGGGTAGAAAGAACCAATAAAGTGAAAATGGTCATACTTCCAAAACTGTTACACAAATTCAATGCAATCCCAATCAAAATTCCAACAGCATATCTCACAGAATTAGAGAAAACAATCTTAAAATTCATCTGGAACCAGAGGAGACCTAGACTGTGATGTGTGACATCACAAAAAAATACCTAAGTATGTATATATTAAGCCAAATATTTTAACTGTGCTATAGCATCTTTTAGAAATTTTTCATTAACAACACTAACATTCACTGGGTTCACATTATTGTATAATATATTCATAAACAGCTTTAGATTTTAATTTTAAATTTTTCTGTTGTCATTGTTGCTATTTTTTGTTTTCTGGTTTTTTGTTTGTTTTGGGGGGTTTTTTTTGTTCATTTGTTTGTTTGTTTAGGAGACAGGGTCATGGTGGCCCCGAACTCACTACCTAGCCCAGGTTGGGCTGAAACTTACTGCGATCCTCCTGTCTCAGGCCTCCCAAGTGCTGGCAGCCAGGTGTGCACCACCATGCTTGGCTTTTATCTTTAATTTCTAATGCAGTAAACACTAATAGATATAAATCAAAAATAAAACTTTTTAAATCAAAAATAAAACTTTTTAAAGTGGTAAAGGGGTTCTAAGGCCAGAAACTTAAGAGAATAATTGCTCCAAAAGCACCCCACTAAATTTAAGGTCTTGGAATTGTTTTCCCCAGATAAGTCCCTCTTTACTGCAGTGGGTGGACAAGGAAAAGGAGGTCAAGAAACACTGTTTATAGAGTTGGGTGTGGTGGCACACCTGTAATCTCAGCACACTGGGAAGCTAAGGCAGAAAGAAAAGCCAAGTCTGGGGCAACTTAGTAACTTAGCCAGACCTTATCTCAAAAAAAAAAAAAAAAAAAAATGAGCTGGGGCTGTAGCTCCATGTGAAGACCGTGAGTTCAAACCCAAGTACCATCAAAAAACAAAACAAAACAAAAGAAAACTTTTGATATTATTTTCTCTTCAGGCCCCATCTTTCCCAAAATGTACTTTGAATTCTTTCTTTGTACATCATTCTCAAACAAAATCCACCCAACCTCCTAATTTTATCAGTTGCTCTTTTCTGAGACTATCCTATTTAGCTGACTGCCTTTAATTAAATTGCTAAAAGCATTACACTATGTTGAATTGAAAGAGCAAAAAGATAGTTTTTATGAGAAAGTAAAATAAACATTATATATGGTTGTCAAGGAAAAGCGAGTCTAAATACAAAAAATAATGGACTCCAGCTTCAAGACTTCAACACAACGCTACAGTTAAGATATATAAATCATGTAACTTCTCTTGAGAGTTCAGAAGTTGATCCTTTCTTAAGACCATATACAGGAACAAGCACTAAAAGTCACATTTTCACACTTAATCTCATTGTCTTCAGATTCAAGTCTAAAATCTCAATTCAATAAAAGTTAAAGTATATAGCACATGCAAATCAAACCAAAATCAATTTCTGCAAATGCAAGAACGGGATGGAATATCTTGTGAAACATCTCTCTGGTCCCACCTTGCATAATAGGTCTTCCAATTGCAGGCAATAGAAATAAGCTGCAGCAAGAGTTGAACACAAGAAAGTTTGAGGAAGACTTCAGCTGGTTCCCAATATAGCTGTGCAGGGCCATATTCTATCAAGAATTCCATCATTTCCACAATTTGTTCATGAGTATATGAACATGCCTATAAGAAGAAATATGCTATTATTGTATAAAACTTTTATCATCTACCTGTTACCTTTTCAAGCACAGCTCACTGGCCAACAGGTTTTAATAATAACTTTCAAATTCTACAATTCCTTTTATTTTTCGGCTGTACCAGAAAATGAACTCCAGGACCTCAAGCATGCTAGGAAGGCACACCACCACTAACTATATCCCCAGCCCCCACCCTTGCTTTTTAAATTTTATTTTATTTTGAGACACGGTCCCACTAAGTTTGCCCACACAAGCCTGGAACTTGAGACTCTCCTACCTCAAACTCCAAATTAGTCACCACACCCAGCTCAAATTTCACAATTCTTGGAATCAATAGCCCACATGTGAATGGATGATTATATAATGTTAAATTTTTGTTTTATTAATAATTAGACTCATAAAACATTTTAGCCAAAAAATTAACTGAAGGGCCCCTTGTGCATATGTTTCCCAGCTTGAGAAAGAAGCACCAGGTAACAGGTATCTTCTCAATCTGTGTTTTTGTTTTTGTTTTTGTTTCTGAGAAAGGCTCTCACTGTCATTCAGATTGGGCATGAACTTATTATGTAGCCCAGGCTGGCCTAAAACCCACAGAGATCTTCCTGTCTCAGTTTCCCAAGTGCTGAGATTACAGACACAACATGCCCAGCTAATCTATGATTCTTAAAGGATACAGATATTGATCTTGCTCATAAAATATATCTAGTAAATTCCAAAATGATACAGAAGTGGAGCTACGCTCATTCCAAAAAGAAAATCTGCATAGCAGGTAGATTACTGAGCACTTTTCATAAAAGAAAACTCTTTAATATTTCAACTCAGCCTTTAGTTCTACTACCCCAAAGAAGTAGTAACTTACAAAGTCCTTAAAATTCATATTATTTCTGCTTTCAATGTTCTGCTTCTATAAAGGACAAGTAAAATCCAATAATGTATATCCCACAGAGACTCCACTAATCTGAATGCAAGTTTCAGGCTGGAGACAATGCAGAAAGTATAAACAAGATCATTCCTATTAGCACCATATCCTCCAGGTGGAGGTGTAGCTCAGTGACAGATACTTGGCTACCTTGTAGAATATACCTGGTTCAATCTCCAACCCCACAAAGAAAAGAAAAAGAAAAAAAGTTATGTCCTCTTACCTTGTATGGGGGTTGAGGGTGAACAAGAATGCCACCCTCAGTCCTCTGAAGTGACTGCTTCACCTGTTCCAATTTAATGGCCAGGTGAGCCTCAAAATACTTGCGCAAGGCCATGCAGGTATGTTTCCCAGTTTGGCGGCTAGCAAATATTTCATCATCACTCAGAAGTGCACCCTGATCTTCCAAATTCAGAATCTCCAAAGTACTGATCTATTAGTAAACAGATAAAAGATTAAGGTAGAAAGGAGAAAGAACAGGCAGGTAGAATAAAATGAAAGAATAACAATAAAGGAAAGTTATTCTAGCAAACTTTTATGTTCATAAAGATTGTCAAATATTAAAATATATCTGTGTATATAAACATGCTAATAGTAGCCATATGAAAGCAAAGCATTAAAACCCATATTGAAAAATGACACAGCTAGTCAAGCTAAAGAAATAAAGTGGCCAATCACAACAAACATTACATAAGTATTAGTAAGATTTGTTATTTTTAATAGTGATTATTTTTAAAAGATATAAAGGCATAAAGCTGTTGCTTTTTCAAAGATCAAAATAACAGTAATTTTCCCTGTAAGATCACTATATCCAAGCCGGAGATGGTGGCACATGCCTGTAATTCTAGCACTCGGGAGGCTGAGACAAAGAAGGACTGTTGTAAGTTCGAGGCCAGCCTGGGCTACACAGTGAGTTCAAGATCAACCTGAATTACACAGTGAGACCCTGTCTCAAAAAAAAAAAAAAAAAATTAAAAAAAAACTGCAATATCCAAAGCAGCCTACAGTGGCACAGAGTCCACCAACCACTGACACATTCACAATGGGACTGTATATGCACAACCATTCCCAGGGGTCAGCTCATACCACCAGTGAGTGGTACATGCATGACTGTCCCATCAGATAGTGGTTCAAGTCAGTGGAACATGTTAAATGAGTAACAAAATGGGGTTAAGGTGTTGCTCCGTGCTAAGAATGTGGTTGAGACCCTGGATAAGATTCTCAGCACCAAATAAATAAATAAATAAATAGTCAAAGAGAAACTTATGAATGAAGAGAAAAAACTCCCGAAATCAAAAGCTTTGTTTTGAGCCAGGTATGGTGACACATGCCCATAATTCCCTGGGAGGCTGGGGCAGAAGGACTGCAAAGTCCAGTCCAGCCTAAGCAATTTAGTGACCCTCTATTAAAAACTAAAAGGCAGCCAGACGTGGTGGCACATGCCAGTAATTCCAGCACTCCGGAGGCTGAGGCTGGAGGATCACTGCATGTTCAAGACCAGCCTGGGCTACAAAGTGAGCCCAAGGCCAGCCTGAACTGCATAGTGAGACCCTGTCTCAAAAAGACAAAAAAATAAATAAAAAATAAAAGGGCTTGGGATCCAGCTCACTGTGAAGCCCCTAGGTTCAATACCCAATACCAAAACAAAGCCTCTCTTCACGAGGCTGCTGGTAAAGGTCAGCCAAAACAAGCCTGATCCCTAATCCTAACAAAATAATCAACAAAAGAACCTCACCAAGTTCACCAGACGACGAAGACCATCATAGCGATCAAAGAGCTCCAAAACAGCACGAAATGAGAAGCAAATTGAGAAAAACATGGTAGCATGGCAGCATCCTGAGGCGTGAGAACACTCCATTAACCACAGGGTATAATTTACCACATCAGACAGAACATTGTGGGGATGCATGCAAACCTGTAAAAAATTACAATAAAAAAAATTTTTTTTTCATTTTGGACAAAAAGTCGTTGAAAGGGATGAAAAATTCACCAATAGACATGTTATCTTTGCAAAACACAATGATCATTCCCAGGCAAGTAATTCTTACTTTAAAGTTTAAACTACAACAGTTTTTGAACATAACCCATTCCAAACCTGAAAACTATATATATTTAAATACTTAAATTCAACCTATACTAAGTGTCCACAAATATATCATTTAATGCTCTGTTACAGAGGTATTGGAGTCCCACTTAAGAGATGAAGAAACAACTTAGGTTAAAGTCTTTCCATGGTAATAAATGAGACTGAGCCTACTGATACTAAATCTGCAAGTTTAGTATTCCTCAACTTGCTGATTGACTCATTTTGATGTCTGCTATAGGTTAGATGAGTTGTAAAGTATTCCCTGAGCTGCTTGTTACTTTTTTCTACAGCCAGAATTTATTTTGTATATACAACCAAATGAACTTACTACTTTCACAAGATTATCCTTGCATATATTGGACTTGAGAAGATTAAATTTAAAACTGATTGTACAAATAAATAAGCAAAGACAAAGACAGCTCAAGAAAAAATTACCAGCTTTACTATCTATACCAGAAAAAATAAACTACATAGTATATTAAAAATAACAATCAACAACAAAATAATATTCTGGGAATGTACTCTAATTTTAGAGATTGTCCACCACCCAACCCCATTTTCGTATACCTAGATAGACCATACTTACTCTTTCCATAGCATCCTGGTTGTAGGACAAGTAATACAAACACATAGATACACCAGTTGCAGCCATAGAAGGACGAGGAATTTCCAGTAATTTCTGCACTCCTCCATGTGCAACAAATTCTGTGGCAAATTTGTTATGGAGCAGGAGAGATGCTAGGTGCTAAACAACAAAGATATCACAGATCAATCTAAAAAAAAAATCCAAATATCTCAACACATATACCAGAAAAAACGAACTACATAGTATATCAGAAAAATGTTCCAGGCACAAAAAGAAGGTGCTAAATTCATCCTCTATATGCTGAGCATGGCAATGCAGGCCTGTAATCCCAGTACACTGGGAGGCTAAGGCAGGAAGACTCCAGATTCAAGCTCAGCCTGGACAACATGGCAATTTAGCAAGATCCTGTCTCAAAAGAAAAAAAAAAAAAAGGTAAAGGGTGGGGATGTAGTTCAACAGAAAGACCCTATCTCCAGTACTATGGGAAAAAAAAAAAAAAAAAGCTCCTCAACAAAAACAACCACTTTCTACTGTTTAACAAAACTTTAAAAATTGAGATTCCATATTATTTTCCCTCCTAACACCAAAAGTTAATTTTCTCATTTTATTTATGTTTTTAAAATATTTTAATACAATCAGCTGTATTCTAGCTTTGGCTCAGCCAATGACTTCATTAACTGAACTTTGACTTCTTTCAAATTTATTCTCAATATATCCCCAAAAAACAATCTTCAGCAGTGAGTCGTTGATGGTATAGTGGTGAGCATAGCTGTCTTCCAATCTTGAGCAAAGTAGCAAAACTAGGTAAGTTTTCACAACTAATAAAATGCATTTAAAATATATCCAAAAGGTTTTTTTTTTAATCTTTTAAGCTTTGTTTCCTCTTCAATTCCCACTAGCCTCTCTGGGAGTCCTGATCTCTTGCACAATTCTTAAGGATACGAAGTACAATGAAAGCTCTGGGATTTTGGTTACTGTGAAATACAGAAGGACCTAAGGTGAGCTAAAGCTCCCCTGTCTATTTCCCCCATAAGGTGTCTTCCAGGAACACACAAAACACCACCGATTTTCAACTACAGATATTCCTCTTCTAACAATCTATCTGTTTAAACAATTGTTCTGAATTATGACCTACCTTGTTTTTTTTGTTTTTTGTTTTTGTGGCACAGGGGATTGAACTCACGACCTTGCGCTTGCCAAGCGGGCACTTAGGCCACTGAGCTAGATCCCCAGCCTGACCTGTCTGTTTTATACAGTTCTGTACATCTTGTTTATAGAGCCTTAATGTCATCTTTTGTACAGCACTTATTTTTATAGTACCATAATTTTTGCTGCTTGTACTGTACAGTACTGTAGTTTTACGTTGTTATACGTTATAGTACTGAATGTAAGAGTTATGCAACTAAAAGCAAATTCATCAAGTTGAAGTTTCTTTTGACCATTTCTTGGTTCTGAATATTGTAATGTTCATATTATATACAACTCCTCATTTAGTAACCAATTCATTTAACAACCTAGTTGCAGGAAAGGAACTCAGTCATTAAACAAGAAGTGTCTGTTCGTGATTTAATACTTGTACAGATTTGGCCAAGATCAGTGGCAAAAACAGGTCTTCTCAGAATTTCTCAGCACCCGGACTTAAACTAATCCTTATATTTAATTTGAATCTCTTCCCCTAACTGCCCTACTTTTCTCGGTCACATACGCTTCTACCTTGCTTCCAAATCCTTCCCTCAAGCAGCAGCTAAATTATGTGTGGGTAACTTCTAACATTTAGGCCACAGGAATGGTTTCCATACAATGCCCCCTTACCATACAACAGAAATTCCACTTCCACATTAGGAAGGTAGGAAAACAAAGAACAAGCAGGCAGAACCTTAAATTTTACCTGGCTCATCATCATGGACAACTCAGCTTACCTCACTCCTACAGGCAGTCTTCTGACACTGTCTATATAAGGTCCAGTTTCTCCTCAATTTACTATTTTAACCAATTTTGTTTCTACTACCCTCAATGTCGGTCCCTTCTCTTTTACCACTAAGTATTCTTTTTGAACAAAACAGGACATCCCTCTATAGTATTACTTGTTGATTAGAAGGATTTCTTTTCAGATATTTTCCTTGTTCATCCAAATTTCATTTTCTTTTATACCTTATATGACTTTGAACAGCTGAAATAAGGACCCCTACTTTAACTCACCACACAAAAAAACCCTGCAGAAATAGTAATTTCCCTAATCCCAGTTCAGGAACAGTTGCCTCTCCAAGCAATACCTTTGGGCCCCTGGAGACAACTCTGACTTCCAGCTTGAACCTACCATTCAAAGTATGACTGAATTCACAGTTACATGCACATGCACACATACACACATGCACACATACACATACACACACATGCGCCCACGCGTGGGCGCACGCACACACACACACACACAGTACATCCCATAAGTTATTCCAATTATGTTGGATCTCCAAACTCAAGTTTCTGGGAACTGAAAGGCAAAGTTCTTCATTTAAATACACTCAAACTATCCTGTTCAATGCAGTAATCTGCAGCCAAATGTGGCTAATTTAACTAAAATTTACTAAAACTAAATAAAATTTAAATCTCAGCGCCTCAAGATACTAGCTACATTTCAAGTGCTCAAGTTACACAGGGCTAATCAGTAACCATTGTAGTGAACAGCACAGACAGAAAACCTTTGTCAATAAAATGCTCACTGACCATTTTTTAATTTGGAGAGTGCTTATTAGAAATACTAAGAATGAGCAAAAGTCTTCAGTGACCTAATATTTTTAAGCATTTTACCTTGAGTGCCTCAAATGTAAGCAGGACATCATTAGTCTGTTTCAGGTCAATGTAGAACATCATCAACTCCCGTGATCCAAGTTGCATGAATATGGGAAGTAACTAAAATGAAAATCAAAAATAAGCCTTCATTTTTGGCTTTAAAATTTCATACACTTCCTATTTCACTCTGTGAAGACAGAAGGTTAAAGAAACAAGGCATCTATTCTCCCCTTCCTTATGAACAATAAATATGAACACACTTAACAAACAGACCTTAAATAACCTGCTTAAGATCTTACCAGTATGGAACAAAGACTTTCTATAATTAACTACCACATTATAACTCTGAAAGTATTACCATGAAATAACCCAGAAATAAATAAAATAGTCCCACAATACCCTTCCCAATATACTTACCTCCTGATATTCTCCTAGAGGGGTCAAGTACTGGAGAATGAGTCGCTGCTCAATAGCAGGAGTCATGGGATAAAGGGTATAATTGGTGCCAATCACCCAGGGGGACATTTCTGACCAGCTGCTATTAGACAGCTCAACAAACATTCTATCTGGATCAGAAGATGAGAAACCCAATTTTTGTTTGGCTTTCCTAAAGCTCTCTCTGTCACCCTGTTTTGCTGACTTGTTTTTCTTTAATCCTGCTTCCTCAGGTTTGGCTGCTGAGTTTACTCTACTACTGGTCTTGTGGCTTGAATCAAGATGAAAAGAGATTTCCATGTCTCCAGAAGCTTCTTCCTGTTCTCCATCCACTACATCTACTGCCATGTCACCATAGTCCATATCCACAGCTTCCTCATCCAAAGGCAAAAGGGGTTCAGAAGAGAGCTTCCGTGGGCTAGGACGCTTGCTTTCTTGCCGCAAGGCCACTTCCTGAAGCTGCAGTTCCCTCAGCCTTCGAAGCACTATTGCCACCTACCAACAAATATTGGAGTAAAATGGGTTGTCTCTTCTGCATCTTAACTTAAATGACTCTTTAATAAATAATTCTTATTTTCATTTAAGAATACTAATACAGTTAGTTCAATGGCTCATAACAGTAAAGATTTGATTGTATTAACTTGATTTCTACAACTTGCTAAAGTAAATTACAATTAAAGTGTCATTCCCCAATCAATTTCCTTTTTTTTGGTGGCACCGGGGATTGAACTTATGACCTTGTGCTTGCCAGGCAGGCGCTTAGGCCACTGAGATAAATCTCCAGTCCTTGTCTTTTTGAGACAGGGTCTCACTATGCTGTTCAGGCTGGCCTTGAGCTCACTTTGTAGCCCAGGCTGATCTCAAACCTGCAACAATCCTCCTGTCTCAGCCTCCCGAGTGCTGGGATTACAGGTGTGAGCCACCACACCCAGTTTCCCCATCAAATTTTCCAGAAAACTCAAACCAAAAGATTTACATGTAAAACATCTTTCATAACTGACTTGTTTGGGTGACAGTGGGTTGGGTCATCATATCTAAAGAAGCAAAAAGTAGATATAGCAATAGATTTTTTTAAAGTGCCTTTGGAAAATCAAACATTGCACGTAATCATGTAATCTATTTTTCAAGTTCATCCTTTTTTTTCATTAGATTTTTACTGGCACATTTTAGACATACATAATGAACACATTCATCATAGAGAATTTATACCTGAACATGATATAACTTTTAAAAAAACTTTTTAAGTACTTACTTTTCTGGGCCAAATCTAAAAAGTAGTATCATGTTTAGTTTTAAAAAAAGGGGTGGGGCTGGGGATTTAGCTCACTGGCCTGAGCACCTGCCTGGCAAACGTGAGGTCATGAGTTCGAGCCCTGGTGCCTCAAAAAAAAAGGGGGCAGGGTGGAGGGTGGAACACTGTGGCCCA
>RJWT010018779.1:0-18705 GCA_004365215.1 Cuniculus paca
GTGTCTATTTTTTAAAACCAACACATAAACCCACACAAAATGAGATAATGATATGACCAGGACGCTCATACATGAATCGTGGCTTCTGAAAAGCATAGGCAGAGATCATTATGTTTGCTAGTAATTAACAGACTGAACTAAGACAAATGCAATGGAGTTCTCTGCCTTTCAAGGATCTTCAAATGCCCAAAAGCTCGTGCTTTTAAATTTCTCTGCAAGCTTTGCGTTGGTCTTACTGTTGACCATTTTTAATTGAGCTGTGAGCATTCAGAGGTATCTACCAGCAAAAGAGCCCGGTGGGTGGTAACAGGGAAGGGTGAAAGGAAAAATATTTCAGTAGTGCTCCAGAAAGAGGACACAAAAGCTTGGAATGGGCCTCCCTTTAGCTGAATTGGCATCTGGTCAAACAAGGAGTTTGGAGCTATGGGTATAGGAGGAGAAGTGACTGGAACCTGTCAGTTTCAAGATCCCAGGGCTGCAATGATTCTCAGCACCCCCCGTGTAGAACTTCTTGTGAGTTTCCACAAGATGTGGACTGCACGAAGGAGAATGATGCCTCATGGAAGTGGAGCTGGCTACCGCGACTCTTCTGGATAATCCTGCATCTCTTACACAGGGTGCACCTTTATTTTTGCTTTTATATTTCCCTTTGTTCTTCCCTTACCTATTCGCTATTCACCTTTTGACATCAGTTTTGGTTGTCTTGTTCAGTTTTTTGTTTGAGACCAAAATGACCTGTAATACTTTTGTTTGGTGACCCAATTTTGAAGGAACTACCCAACAACACTATGATCTTCCTGCTTCAGTCTCCAGCCCCAGAGCAGACATTGGCCTATTGGGTCAATAGAAATAAATCTTTCAGCCAATTGGAGATGCCCAGCTTCAGCCCAATGCGTGAAAGGTATGGGAGCAAAAAAATCAACATCAAATGTATCAAACTCTCTAACCAGAGTCAGCTCTTGAAGTTATGAAATGTCCATCTATTTGCAATTAAATAATCAGCATTGTTTAGCTCCAACAAGACAGGGCTTTCCAAGATCAGCAAACTCTAAACCGGTTAGTTGGACAACACTTGCAGAGTTGCGTTATTTTTGGACAACGCTGTCATTTTTAAATTGCTGACTACAGAGACAAGGCTTTCATAATCACACAGGCCAAAAGCACATCTCAGCAATAGCTGATCCAATGAAGGCATTCAGCCTGGAGAAAATCAAGAGGCAGGAGATGAAAGCACCAACCACAGCTTACCTTTGCTGGAAGCTTTCTGCTGGCTAAAACTGTTTTACGCTCTTTACCTGCACTGAGTCATTGAGCCTCACGATGAAGTCATGAGGTATGTCTCATCACTACTCTCACTTTAATAGATGAAGATTTATTTATTTACAGTTCCTTGAGACGTATTTGTAGTCTAGCATAGAAGGTTAATCACAAGTGGTGATAATGATGGTGAATGTTACCATTGTCAAGTAAGAAAAGAAGCAGTTTTGACTGTAAGAAAAGAAGCAGTTTTGGTTATATTCTCTTCAAAAGAAAAAGAAAAAAGAAAAAAAAAAGGAAAAGAAAAGAAGCAGTTCACCACAGGAAACGGTTTACACAAAGCTTTGAAAGCATCCATTCCAGGACGGAAACAACAACCTCATTTCCAGCTCTGCCAACTTCAATGCTCTGATCAGAAATCACCCTTCAGAGTTCTAAAGAATTTTTTACATTCTAGAATCCTGTATTGATTTGAAAACAGGTCTCTGTCAATTGGATGGCTTATGCTTTTAAATGTAACAGAAGCCCGAGAACATCCTGTGTGTAAAAGAAATATTTATTAGATACTAATCAGCTTAATCAGTAGTAAGATAAAAGAAATTACCAGGATAAAGGAAATTGCGAACTAAGGTAGTAACATTTGAAATTTCAAAATCAGCCAGAGACGCGTGTATGGGAGACTAGCTTGGAAGACAGGGTACCTGCTCCTGTCATGACTCTGCTGTGTGCCTCTGTTCTCAGCTACAACACAGAGAAATCACACTAGGTGATCCCCGTGGGCTCTTCTAGATTCTCGACTCTTGAAAGCAATGCCTCAAATATAGTTAACTAGAATAATTTCTACCACACCATTATATAGCTTTATATTTTGATTTATGTTACATTTATTTTTTAATGAGTGCAAAGTGAACACACATTTTAAATATGCGTATCTGTTAGTTTGCTTTCTTTCTCATTGTATTTTCTTAATGATATTGATTAAAATTAGACATGCACTTTTAAGGCAAGGGACTATTACTGTAAATTTGTGTAGATTTCTTTCTCAGCATGGAATTATGTTTGTTGGTCAAGTATTTTATTCTAGAGAAACTCATTTCTTCCTATGAAAGTGCCAAGTAAACACAAGAAAAATAAATATTCTAAATCTTGGACTGACTTGTAATTCCCTTGCCTATTTGCATGGTTGATTTTTGTATGCACAAATCCTGTATTTGAATAATAAACATATTGTGCTCTTCCAGGGAGACCCATTTGATAGCCAAGGACCACTAAGAAGTAAAATCCAATACTTTGATAGGGACTAGCATTTATGCCAGTGAACTACATGACCTCTAAAGATAGATGCAAAAATTTCATTCTGAAGTGAGCCCGTTATCATGTGAGTGATGTGTAGTGAAAGGCTCTCAACCACCTTGGGATGGGTGCCTGAGTAGTATGCTAATTATTTGCAAAAAAACTAGATGTAAGGCCAGGCATAGTGGACATGCCTGAGATTCTGGCACTAAAAAGAGAGGCAGGAGGATCATAAGTTCAAGTCCAGTTTGGGCAATTTAGTGACTTAGCAAGAGCATTTACCACAAAAAGCAAACAAGCAAGCAAAAACAGACAAGCAAACACCTATACACAAATTCTATTCTCCAGTATATTCTGATTCTGCCTTTGACTATGGTCAAGTTGTCATCAGCTGATACAGCATTTGTTTGCTCCTCCTCGATAAGCTGAAAGAAATAACTTTTAGAATGTTAAATGTTCTTGAAGGAAAAGTACATTCTATAAATGCTGACTATAATCGATTTGTCCTTCTTTAAAGTCCCATATTCAAATATTCATCTGTATCACTTTATAACATTATTATAGAGGAAACTTCAATGTAGTAGAAGGAACAATTCTTCCCATCACCTTGTAAAAATGAGGTAAATGTGAGAATAATAAGAGAAACCTGGTGGCTCATGGTAATGAATAAATGACGTCTCTTACATCTTCATGGGTTAGGAGCTTTTACTGGTTTCTGTTGTCTTTAAATCACATCTAAACATCTTGCCTAAATTTCGGATTCCTCTATCAACTCACACTCTTGAATTTTCTAAATTCCGTGTAAATTCCAGTCATTTTTCTCCTTTTTCCAAATACCTGTGCCTGTTTCTTGCCACAAAGGAACATCAACAATGACAACAGAAAACAACTAATATTTGCTGAGTACCTATGCTGTGATAGAATGAAGACTTTCTTTTTTATCTGCACTAGTTTATTATCACATGGGAAATCCAATAAATTAGTGGGAGCGACACCGTCAGGAGGGTGGAAAAGGAAGTCTCAGGCCCTCCTTCTCCCCGTATTGCCCCATTAATGGAACAATTCCCAGAGAGAGAAATCTAGGAACCAGTTGAGACTCTTGCCTTACCCCAGGTGCTTGCAAAAATCTCGCTTGCAAGCTGGTAGGAAAACCCAAGATGCCCATTCGCACGGCCCTCCCGTGGTTAGCGGAGTGCGCAGTGTGGAGCAGTGGGGCAAAGGGACGCCCAGCTCCTGACTTCTTGGGAGAAAGCAAAGCAAAGACCACAAGCTTTGCGTGACATTCTGACATAGGAACTGATTTTTGTTTTGTCTAAATCTCAGCACTGACAGGAAAAGGGTAGCAGGCTAAGGAAACTGAAAACAAGAAACAGGGAGATAGAGCTTTTGCAGAAGCTAAGGAGACCGAGAGATGGAGAGAGGGGGTGCCAGGTAGGGGAACACATCTTAAAAGAAATGAAGGTGTGTTATGTCCATGTGCCAACTCCACACAAGGGCTATGTTCTAGTAAACATTTTAAAAAGCCAAACAAAAAGTGCTGCTTCGCAGTAGCCCACATTTGCTGACCTTTGGTCCTGCCTCTGGCCCTGGGCACAGTAAGTGGAAGAAAACTTCCATCCACCAGCTTTGCCCTGATAGGGCAGGGGGAGTTGGGGTGTGCACACAATAAACGTTCAGGCTTTTAGGGGTACTTCCTAAGGCACTGGCTTCTATCTTGCGTGTGCAGGAGTGCTGGTGAGATCCAGTGTACTCTAGTAGCCCAGGAGCCACTGTAAATAAGCAAAAGCTGGGCAGCTGTGGCAGCTCCGCAGACCCTGTGGTGCTGCAGAAATATGCCAGGAGGGCAAGCGCAGGTAAACTCCCAGTGAGCACCAGGGCAGACTCCTGGCTGGGAATCTCCACGCAAGCCCGGGACAGGGAAGATGCAGCTGCCGAAAAGGGTCGAGGAGCTCCAGAATCCCCAGCCAGGATGACTGGTGAACATCTTTCCCGGTACAGAGCCGGCTTGTGATATTTGGGGAAGGCTGCTGTCTCTCTTCACATGTGTGAACCCTAATAGAAATGTAGAGGCTCACAAAGCAGCTGGGAGCCAGGGCACAGGGAGCAAAAGAAATCTCTAAAAATTGACTCTAAAGAAATGGTGCGATAGGAAATGCCTGACCAATAATTCAAAATAATGGTCATCATGAGGGTCATTGTTTCAGGAAAATTATGCATGGATAAAATTACAACATTAACAAAGAGATAAAATATAGATGTGAAAAGAACCAATGATTCTGAAACCCAAGAATAGGATAACAGAATTGAAAAATTCACTAAAAGGCTTAAACAGTAGGCCTGATCAGGCAGAGAAACCAGGGAACTCAAAGGCAAGACATTTGAAATTATCCAGCCAGAGGAACAAAAAGAAAAGAAAAGAAAAAGGAATGAAGAAAGCAGCAGAGGAAATCATAAAAGACCACTGCAAGCCCCAGAGGATATTTGGTATACTGTAAGTGCTCATTAAAGATCAATCTTACCGACTCTTCCTTTCACAGAACCTAAAGATGCTCTGTGAAAAGTCTTCTTTTATTAGTTGTGACTAAAGATATTTCCCTTCCAGAATTCTTCCAAAGTTTCAACCACAGAGTTAAAGGCACTGTCCATAGTTGTGAAGTACAAACTTGATTGATTGACAATTTGGAACCAGATCCAATTGAGCCAAATTCAGTCTGAAAGCTTGTTCTAAAGAAGTTTTGTTAACAGGACGTAAAGGTGAAAGAGAAGGAAGCAGCTACCACATCCCACACTCCTGTAGGCAGCTTTGGCAGAAATATATTTGGTGCCTGATATTTCTCAAAATTGTGATGATGAAGGTGAACATAATGGACCCTGGCTCCCGGATTTGATTTCCTCTATTAGCTGGAGGCATGAGTTGCTGCAGACCTCAGATTCCTTCATGTCTTTTCTCTGAATTTTAGAATAATATCTGTAAGTACCATAAAAGGATATTAATGAGACCACAGAATCACAGTCAACTAGTGTTCTCTCCCAGAGTGAGATGCTAGTCATTGGTGTAGGGCTTAAGAATGGCATTCCAGTGCACTGCCTAAATACTTAGAACACTTTCCTGTTTAAAAATGTGTTTATTTAAAAAAAAATGAAAATATTGTGTGGTATTTAATGATCTTAATTCTGTAGTAAAACCAATTGCCCCTCTCTGTACTAAAATGCCATCACTTGGTAACTACCTGAATTGCCTCCAGAGTCATCTTTAATTCAGTTATACTTATCCTAGCTCACCTTGAAGAACTCAAAGTGAAATGGTGACTTCGGTTTCTGAGGCTATGATCAATAGCTATTAAGAGGAGGAGGAAATTTTTTAATCTGGGGAAAAGAAAGGATTTAAAATATCTCTTGCATCAATCTCAAAACTATTCAGACAATGCGGGAATTTTTATCATGATACACTACACAGCTTTTGTGTCTGGAATGATTGGATTAGTATAAGAACAGATTGTCAATTAGAGCAAGAGCTAAGAGTTCAGCTTTCAGAGTATTTTAAACTTGTGTGTCACATTTAGAGAGGGAGACGAATCCTTGAGAAGAACAGAAATAGATGAAAGCTATAGATGAGAAGAAAATCTTATGTAAGTCAAGTGTGTGAGTCTCTTTCACCATGCCACTGGCTTCATGTAAATGCCAGATCCCATCTTATATACAGCCTAGCTATATCAGATGTTGGCATTTAAGTATAGGTTGCTATGAGAGAAAATTGCCCTCGAATGAGAAAGGAAGTTTACAGGCAGAGAAAAATGATTTTCCCAGTTAATAGTTATAACCCCAATAACAGAATTGTTTTCAGCCAGAGGTTGTGGGGTTGGGAAGGAGGAGAGATATAATGATACTTCAATTCTGATCTAAAAAAGAAAGAAAATCAGCTTTGGTTTAAATTGCAATGTGTGGGTTGCAAAGATAGAGCCCTCTCCTCCCTCTTCTCAGACCTCGGGGCTTCACGTTAAATGGGACAAATCACATCCTCCGTAGTTCTGCTCTGTTTGGTACAGCTGCTTGCTGCAGGTGGTGCCCTAAAAATATATTGCTTGTTTATTTTGCAACAGAGCAGTCTGCAGAGTGGTACCTAAAAGTGCAACTGCTTCCTTCTTCTCTGCCCGTGAAGCACAGGATGGGAGGCTAAGGCCACCGCCAGACCTAGCATGAAAAGGTCCACTCCGAGGAGGCACAGCTAGCCGGTGCTGGAGGCTTGGCTCCTGATAAGGTCTGTCTTCCTTGAATTCATGAAGCAAGGCTGACAAGTAGACTATCTGTCATCAGAACCCCTGACTGAGGTCTCAGTGAAACAGAGCCAGGGAACAAGCTGCCTTTGTTGGGAGAATAATTGTGCTGCTCTAGAGATTAGCATCTGTAAACAAGTGGGATATAAAAGGAAAAAAAATCAATAATGCGTCACCAAAGGAAAATACAAGCAGAGACCAGTCACAGGCAAATGTTCCTAGAGACAGTCTTAAATAGAGCGTCCAGTGATTACTAATTTCTGCCTTCAAAGATCAAATAGTCTTTCCACTCACATTGGCTGAAAACTCAGCTAATACTGCTTATTTCACGGAGTTTCTGAGCACAACAGTTTAGGTGTGAAAATGTTGCATAAATTGTGGTTAAAATAATGGTATGTGGAATTAAGATTATAATGTTGTTCCAGATTGTTTCCTTGAATGAAGCTTTAAGTCACCCAGTGACATACACCAAGGCACTCAGCAAATACTTCTTGAGTGACTGAGTGAGTATAAAACTGCTTCTAGCTCAAAGTAGATGAAGAAATGCACATGCAGTGGGAAACTTTAGATTGACCCTACGCAGCTCAAATCATCATTTGAAGATTGCAAACTTTTGCCAATTGAAACCTGTGAGTATCTAATGGTACCACTGATTGTATTGTTAAATGAATCATGAACTCTCTGTCATTCCAGTTTGACCTCTCTCCTAGGAGCAGTAAGTCTAAAGAGAGCTCTTTAGCCGGGATACAAAGTGCGAGTATGTGATAAATTGAAACCAGAAAAGGAAATCAACTTTCTCCATGAATATGGAATCGTATTCATTGCATATAAATGAGAGGTGCCTTCTGCACTGAGTTCGAGTCACCAGGGAAAGAGCAAAGTTGCAAGAACACACAGGATGACCAGTGATTAGGTTTTGCTGAGGATCTCTGCAGGTATCCTGCGTACAATATAAGACCAGAAAGAGGGTTAACGTGCGCTCTCCTGCCTGCTTGCCATGGACTACTTCTCCTCTGCGATGCCCTTCTCCCATGCCATCCTGCCTTGGAGCTAGCTAACTATGGACTGAAACCTTTACAAACTGTGAGCCAAATAAACTTTTCCTGCTTTAACTTTGGGTGTCGGGTATTTTGTCTTAGCAACAAGCAAAGTAACTAAGACACTATGTTAGGACTAAATCAACCCCAAAATGGCATTCGACTAGTTAGATGGCATGAAATTATAGCAAGAATGAATTGTAAAACTTAGAAATTCAAACCAAAAAGAGAACATATCCATAGTTCTGTGACAAAAATGAATACTGTGAGATCAATAAAGTTATGGAAAAAGAGGGAGAGAAAGTGAAGATGAATGACTCAAAGACTGGCTCGTGAGAGGAGAAAGGGACAATTTGTATCTATCAAGTAGTTGAAAATAAGTTGACCAGTTGAAGAGGGAGGACTACTGAGAATCACTCAAGGAGAGCAGAAGCCATAGTTGAAGCTATCAGCAACTAAAATAATCATGTAACAACAGCTTCTTCAATTTTAATAAAACAGTATTATGAGTTAGGTTAGGAGATTTCAAGAGAGAGAAGGATGTGTGTGAGAAGCTGTGGTCGCGATAGCCAGCACAACACTATGAGAGGAACTGAGCACATGGGTGGCTGTTGAGAAGAGTGGAGGAGAAGAGTAAATGGCAGAGTCAGAAGCAGAGAGGAAAAGAGAACAGCAAGGACGACGAGCCCTGTGCCTTGTGGGGTAGAAGAGCAGGTGGGCTGAAAATGGTATAGGTTTAAATCCCAGTGATAAGATGGGTGGAGGCAAAAGCTACCGAAAGAATATCACAGAGGGCTCTTTATCTACGGTATAAACACCTGGTTAGCTTCAGTTTGCTTGCCCGTATTTTTATTCTTTTCCACTCTAGTAGAACATGCTAAATAGTAAATTATTGCTCATATTATAGCTGTCAGTTTAAATCATGTTTATATCCTTCCCTGGAAAATACTTTTCTCTTATTTAAAAACACTAACACATCCTACTATTATTATCCTATTGCTGTGATGAGAAGTTCCAGCGAAGAGGAAATTGCCATCAGAGACTTATTTATTAACAATTATGTATCATAACAACTGATCATGACTGGAGAGACATCCTAAGAAGCAATGATATTGTGCATCTCAAAGGAAGAGAGCACTCTTTTATTTTAGGCTGGTGGCTTTTAAAGCTCTTCGCAAATTTTATATCTTAGTCTATTTTAGATGTACTTGACTTATTTCTGGATTAATTTATTATTTAATGTAATTATGAAATAATTCTGATTATACAGTTAAATATAATAAATAGGATTGTGTAGGATTCATCGCACAATGTTCAATGTAGACAATTGCATTTCAAATCTCATATCCTTAATGAAAGCCCACTTACTGGTGATGTGCTGCAGCAGATACTCCTTTCTATCATCTTAAATGTATTGATTTTTTTTATTTTAAAAAGCAAAACAGAAAAAAGGATAGAAATGATAAAGAATTTCAAAGAAAATAGTAGGAAATTAACACTAGTTAATATATTGCGTAGTGTTATCTTAGAAGTAGTTGTTCATGAAAGGGAAGGAAAGTGCTCAAAAGGAAAGAGCAACTGGGATAGGGGAAAGGAGAAAAGGAAGAAAGGAGAAGATTGGATGCATGTAGGCATATATATGTATTAATATTTTTGTCCTGTGATGTTTCCAAACATTCCTATAGAGAGAATGATATGCTGGGGGTGTTGAGTTCTTCAAGCACTACACATAGAAGCAGATTGTGGTTACTCAGGGTTACGGTTGGTAAGCAGCAGTGGAGATAATGACTGTAAACTAAATTGTACTATGCTAACCTGTTACATTTCTATCTGGGGAGGAAGAGAACTTAGTAGGATTTAGTTCATTTTTGCACATCAGTGATTGAGCCTGAAAAGATTATGACATCCTCAATGAATAGTGGAAGGAACTAAGCTAAGGAAAAAATAAATAATGCTACCTTTATTGTTTTTCAATAAAATTCTTTTAACATAATCTCATTTAGTTTATAAGTACAAAATACTTTATTACATAACTGGGTATAAAATTTAAGGATTGTTACTCCCAGACTGTGCACATTTTACCTTCTAGTTCTGACTTTGCAGGTAGGGAATACAGAGAACATGAAAAATGAAAAAAAAATCAAAAAAAAGAAAAAGAAAAAATATACATTTAATTTTACTTCAGAGGCTGTTTAAATTCTTGCATTTGGCTTGTTCATGTGTTTACAGAACTACTCACCAACTTTCAAGGGCACACTTTAATAATAAAGCAAATAAAAGAAAATACCTGACAACTAATGGTTAGTGATTATTTTACCCAAAACTTGATTGGCATCTGTAGATAAGTCATTAGAGCATTATAATTTAAAGGGGTAGTGCCAAGCAAATTTATTGTCTAAAGAAATAACAAGGAATAGCAGATAGATCAGAATATTAAACTGTACTCATTTTAGAAGTAATGTAAGTTACTTATTGCTATTCAGTAGCAGTAGTATTTCTCACTATGAAAGGATGGATCCAGTGGGGATTTGCAAATTATTTTGTAGAACTTTGCTTATTCAAAGTGTTTTGCAACTCTCAGTTGAGCCAAGAAATGTCCTTTCTGCATTTTGTTTACCATTTTCCTACTTCAGCAACCTTCAGAAGACTCCCCGTTTACACTGATATTTGGTTCTTCTTCCCAGATGCTTGGATGTGTGTATAAACTCTCCTAATGCTGCAGAATGACACACACATCTGTCTTGTTTCTTGGGTCACTAACCTTCGACAAGACGTTCTGTGCATGTGACTACCCAAGACAATCAGAGTTGGAGGGGAGAAAGCCAGGGAGCATCCTGAGCCCTGGGAAGGAAAACAGCTTTCCACTCCGAGCATTTTCCTTTGCAGGCAGTGAGTGGTTCTTTCCTAAGAAGCAAGCTGTTGTGTGTAGTCTTTGACAGCGATTAAAATCAGGAGACTCAGTTTACAGTTCCAGATCTCCACCAACTGCCTGCTTTTGTGGAAATACTGTACGCACAGTGGAAACACGCAGATTCATTCTCTAAGAACATGCCGGTTATGTGGAAGGCTTTCACTGGCCTCCACTTTCCACTTTCCCACTGGAAAGTGAAATAAATGACTCTTCAGGCAGAGAAAAAAGTTGATATTTCAACCAGGGCTGTGGAGCATTTCGGTATTAGTGTCATCTTTGATAGCTCAATGCGTTTCTGAGCAATTCAAGACATTACAGAGAATCTCAGTGAAGTGAAAGGAAAAGTGCAATATTTTTGGTGAAAACTTTGCACCTGCCTTAGGCCCAAAGAAACAAAATTTCCAGGAGTGGGTCAAGTGATGGTTATGCATTAAACAACTGAGCAGGAAATTGCTCTTCTTAGCACCAAGAAATATTGCTTTAGAGAGCAGAGCCCATTCCTGCTTCTACATATTCTGGGAATAATTAAAGAAATTCACCTGAAAACTATGCATTTGATATTTATTAGTTTAAACAGCAATCTTATGGAAGGTCAATTGATTGCATACCCATGGATCTGTTCTGGCCACCATTCTGTTCCATTGGTTTGTATGACTGTTTTTATGCCGCTATCATACTGTTTTATTTTACTGTAGCTTTGTAATGTAATTTAAAATAAGAAAGAATGATGCTTCCCACTTTTTTATTTCTTAAATTTGTTTTGTTATATAAGTTATTTTGTGGTTTCGTATGTCTGGGTTTTTTTTTTTTTCTTTTTTTCTAAAAATGCTATTGCTGTTTTGGTAAGGACTGTGTTTAATCTGTATATCACATTACCTAGGATGGGTTAAATGAGATGGCTATAAAGGAGCAATTAGAGCCGGGTGGGTGGTGTACACCTGTAATCCCAGCATTCTAGGGGGCGGAGGCAAAAGCATCATAAGGTTCAGCCCAGTCTGGCCAACAAGCAACTTTGTGAAACTTCCCTGACCCCCAAAACAAGTTATTTAGTTTCATATATCTTAAATGTTACTGCACTTGAAAGAGAGCCATTATGTTGCTCTTTGGAATATTTCTGATGAAATTTGAATACCAACATGATTTAAAATTCACTTGTTTTTATTTAAAAGCACATAAACCCTTTCTTGTTCAAATATTCTAACTTTTTATGCAGTTCTCTTTCTTTTTGAATCTGGAGTTTCAATCCACTATTTTTGTAGAATTTTGTCCTAATAAAATATGCTTATTTACTTGAAAGTTGTGTGTTATTTATTTTTTCATACCACTTTGCAATGAATTTATGTGAATATGTAACAATTTGTATATACTAAATTTAATATGTATACATGTAGATTTGATTTCTCTTTCCCCTGCCCATAGGCATTAGGTTTTTAAAATGTTATCAAAGTATGTTATGTGCATTCATAAATCTGTCAAAATGAAACCCATAAAGCTGTATAACCAATATGCACCAACAAAAAAGATGTGGAAAAATATATTCTTAATTGAATTATAATCATAATTATTATTTTACACTACTGATTCAAATGACGTAGGGTACTATATGCATTGATCAAAATTATTATAAACAAAAATAAAATTTTGCTTAATTTTTTTAGTACTAGAATGAAAGACGTTCTTAAATAGAGACATGGAAGTGTTATAGTGATGTCACTTACCATAAATGTTTCAACTTATTGTAAGTTGTACACCACAATACACATAATTATCTATCACAAAATGATTTCAATAACTACTAACTGACGAATCTATAAGATTTTCCTTCAGTTTTAATCAAAGCAAAGAATTGGAAATTGTTCACTTTACAGCAACAATTTCTGGTAAGTATACCAAAGAATACAACTGAAAAAATTAAAAACAAAACAAAAACAAAAACAAAAACAAAGAATACAACTAAGAGAAAATAAACAACTATTAATTACACACTTAACTCTCTTAAAGGCAGAAATTACATTAAAAGAAAGTTTGGGAAATATTAAAATACTTATTTTCAATGTATATTTTAGGATACAATATTTTTCTTAATTTAAAAATATCATGTGCTTCGAGTCTATTCTTATCAAAGTATGGAGCTATGGATCTAGCTAAGTTTATGAAAACAGGCAACATCTATAACTTATAATTCAAATGGCTAAATCATTTTTCACTGGGAAGCAAATCAACCAAATGAACTTTATTTTTTCTTAATAAAGATGTCTTAATTTTTCAACTTAAGTAAGTATAACACAGGCTGTATCCATGGCAACCATATTACTTCTGAACATAGCAGTAGCTGAGTGTTAGCTCACAGCATTTCCTCACTCCTGCCTTCAAAGTGACACAGGCTGCCAGCTTAGATGTAATGTTTGCATTCTTAATTGCAATGTCCTAGGCGAAATGAAATTAAGATCCAGACATTCAACTATGAAATCGCTGTGAATGAGCATTTCCAGATAATTGATCATGGAAGAGGAACATACCCAAGACCACACTCAACAGCACGTATAAAGCAACTCTTACATGCAACTCCTAACCCACACTGCAATCAACTTGGAACAAGGGTTTCAAGACGAGGACACTCTCTTCATCCCAGGACTGTATTCCAAGATAAGTTGTATCGAGATATACTAAGATATTGACAGATATATTAATAGCTGGTATAATTGCAATGCCTACAACTTCCTTGATTGGTGACACACATTTTATTCATTGCATTTAAAAAAACACAATCTGTTGAACAATAATTCCATGTGCTCTACAAAGTACAGCGTTTTTTGAACAGAGAAAAAATCTAACTGAAGGATAAATTGATTGTTAACTTATTTTTAGCTATTAGCTATGCCCTGGTTATTAGAACTTTTTCTAAACTCTTCTATGACTTCCCTGCTAATTTTTACGTGGTTTCTAAGTCACCTCTAATGGCTGTAGGAAATGGTAAGCTTATTTACATTTTTACCAATATCCTCTGCTAGTGTCTACAAAAACAATTAATAGTCAACCTGCTGTGAATTTAGAAGTTTATTGGAAGTAAAGGAAATCAAGTAGAGGAAGTAAATAAAAACAAAAATGAGCAATTTGGCTGGAGAGGTTTACATTAAATTTAGAAATATTGATTCCCTGGATGTGGCTAGAGAAAAGAGATTAAGGGTTTTGTTTTCCAATGAATTATTTGGAATTTTAACATATATTTCAGAAAAAATCATCACTTCCTTTATTGCTGTAACTATTTTCTCAGTATCACTGATAGATACGCATGGTAAAACATACTTTGTCTTCACTGCATTGGCTACAAGAAGTGCAGCATAATGAGTGTGTGCATAAAGCGAGGCTTGCACATAGCCATTGCCCGCACTCACGGCAGACCAAGCTAATCAATCAATCTCCCACTGATGAACTCTGACTCTTTAGACCTCAGGAATCCATTACCCATCAGTTCATGCCAGGATTCAGGTTGAAGATCCTGTCGCATCTTTGGTGTGAGAGCATATCTCTGTCCCTATTTACTAGCTATGTATACGAGGAAGCGCTTTTAGCATGTTCTGCTCTCCTCACCCAACTATTGCTCAGTTAAAACACTGAACTCACATGAACATGTTTTCTAATCTGTGCAGTTCCAATGACACGTCGCGTGAGGGATTTGATTAATTCTTCTGTAATATGAACAACATCATCTCCCTAGTCGATCTCCTCACTTGCTCCACACACATTTAATCTATTTTGTAAATGTGGTTTCTGATTTTTGGTGGTCATTAAAACAGTGCACACCTGCCTGTCTTTTGCATGTGCTATCTGATACTAACTACAGGGAAAAGCTGCTGTGGAAGGTGGATGCTGGAAACCTTACACCTGGCTCATCATTATGGGGTCTGGCAGGGCTCTCTGCTCGGTTGGAGGCTGTGTGATTAATAGTCCCTCTTCCCAATTATATGGATATTATGCCTGTGTTCCTTAGGCACTAGATGGGAGATATCTGTGTATGTGCCATGCAAATGTGGGCTTTGTGAATGCTAATTTCAAAATCAGCCAGAAGTTGATTGGCAGAAAATGGAACAATGGGGTGACAGGCATTCCGGGGGTTAGGAATCCGTGAAAGGAGAGCTCAGGGAAGGTGGGTAAAAGGAGCTGAAGAGATTTGGAGTTAATCAAGAGCAATAGCTGAGAGAGCACCGTCGATGGAAGCACATGGACCCCAGATATAGTGCAAGGGAGGGCTGTTTCAACGACTGAGAAAAACAATAAGAGTGAGAGCTCAGCTGACTTTACAACAATCAGAGAGTAGCTAAGAAGCCAAGATTATTCCCCAAGAGCACAAGCCGTATCATCCCTTGACCAGTGCTGAAAATGCATGTGTTTGTACCTGGCTGGCACCCTCGGGAACCTTGCTCCAGCTGGACTGTGACAACCTCAAGGTCAGGGATCCCGACATCTGTTTCTCTAGGTGCTGCAAGGAGCAAGCGCTCAGGAAGCATTCCCTGGACCTGACTGAAGGGAACGTTTTATTTCCAGGGAGATGATCTGGGTATCAAAAGGGGAGGAGCAGAGACTCAAGACACCATTCTCCATGAATCATTACAGCACAAGCGATCAGAATGGCTACAGGACAACGTCTTTGGAAGACTTCCAGTAACTATGCGGAGTGAATTGTTCAACAGGAACCCTCTGGGGTTTGCAGCGTAAAACTGCAGTGATTTGCTAAGCTTTTCCATACCTAGGCACTTTCAGCCCAAGGCTAGCTACACGTAGCAGCCTGCGGTAGTCAATGTGTTGCTACTTCTCTAAGGAATGGCTTCAGTGCACAGCAGGGAATTTATCCTCCCGTTTCCACAGTCAGAAATGCAAAGGGAATCCGAGGAAGGAAGAACATGTATGTGGAAGGGAAAGGGAACTGGGCCACATCCTGTGGCTGTTTTTTCAAACTGTTTCCTCGCTACCTTGACAGCAATTTAGACAAGAGAAGTGATGACCAGTAATTGGAATTGTTGGTTACATCTGCTCTTGGGGACACTCTAGCCAGCTTGTTTTTACAGTTTATTTTTTTTAACCTATGCAAAAATATTTTTCTTAGGGTGATATGGCAGCATCAACATATGCTTCCATGTCTGAACGCATTTCTTTGCAAATTCCTTGTGTGCTGACATTTTAGATGGGGTTTAATAAATTTGTGAGTATAGTTATACACACATTAGTTCAAATAACTCTCTAAAATCATATATAACTATCCATACGCATGAACTATATCTCCACACTATTCTTGAAATATAGGTGGAAGTTTGCAAAAATGTTGCAGGTATGATAAAAAAAAAAAAGATTTCCAAAGAAAGTAATGGTGTTTAAAAAACTTTTCTTTGTAACATCTATATCAAGACATTTTATCTGTCTTCAAATCCCAGAACTATTTCACTTATCCCATATGGAGAGTGGATATTATTTTAAATGGATTTAAAGAATAATATGACCACTTCCAAGGCATCAAACCTAACATATCTTTATTTCAAGATAAACAAAAGGAATATTTCTCGAGTTTGAAACTATTACAGAAAATTTTGTTTTTTTGAAAAAAGTATCCCAGGTTCAACATATTTACAGGAGATTGCTCAGTGCCTTAGTCAGAACATAATTCAAAACTGCATAAGTGAATCTCCAAGTGTTGTATTCTGCCTCCTTCCTGGCCTTTTTGTGATTGGTGGTTCTGTGTGGAAGGCAAAGGCCAATCAACAGTGGACGCCAGCTTCTCCTTCGTCACGAGCACCCTCGTGCCCATGTGGACTCTGCAAAGCTATCTGACATCTCAGACCTGGACACAGATGACTGACTTGGAGGCTGGACCACTAGCCAGTCCCCTTAGTGATAGTGTTAGGAGCGCCTCCTGCTGGCAAACGGAACAAACCTTTATGATTTTAGTGATGAATTTAGGAAGTATTCACTAGCACAGCATCCTTACAACACATATATGTTTTGATGCACATTCATTTTTCATACTAGAAGAATCTAACTAATTGATGCCATTCGATCCAGAAGTTCCTATTTCTTATTATTCCATTGTAAGTTAATATCATTTTCAAAGGGATAAACAGGAAAGAGGTAAAAAGACGAATTTATTTGCATTATCAGTCGCTGACAATTTTCAGACTATGCACATTCAGTGAAGATCTAAGTGGAATCTCAGAAAAATAGAAATGGTTCTATACGTGGAATGAATAAATGGATTCATGTTACAAACATGAATGTGTAACAAAGTTGTCTCGTAATGTAAATCTCACAATATAATACAGTTAGTCTTAAGAAAAGTTCCTCTTGAGAAAGGGGTGCTTTTCTTTATCCCAATAACACAATGCAAAACGATTGATATTGTGTAACAAGAAGACGTTATTTGAATTTGCTGTTTATAACTCCTGCCTCCTGGTAGGAAGAGGTTTCTTTCCTGGCACACTGTGATGAAACCCAGTGTGAAAGGCTAAAAGTAAAATCTATAGAAAAACTGAATTGTTCTAAGAAGGGCGGGAAGTTGATAAAATGCTATGGATGATTCTTGGGGGAAATCTGGGAAGAAAAAAGGAGATAGGGAAAATTGAGAAATCTTCACGCTGGCAGCTCGGCCAAAGAAACCCTGAGGGAGAAGCTATCTCCAGCGATCTTGTACACAGGTTTGTAGAAGGTTCGCTTGCACCCTCCCCTCCATCTTCCCTCTGGAGTCTTCGGAAAGACTCCCCCAAAGTCACATAATCATATCTTGCCTGGTTTGATTGCCTATGTAAGATGCTGATGATATCGAAGCCTATTTACTGATTGCTGAAGGCAATCGGTACCCTTGCCAGAAATTGTTTGGTTGAGCATGATAAATTCCTATTCAAAGTGACATCAATTAGAAAAAAGCAGAATGACCGAACTTTCCCCGCGGATTCCGTTTATGTGCAGTCTGCTGGCCCAGAAATCAGCTAAGAGGACTAAAGGGCGCCGACACTTACTGCCAGGAGGAGCTGGAGGGAGCTGTGAGCCACCTCTACGTACTGGTACTCCAGCAGGCATCCTGAGACCGTGATGTAGCGATGGTCCTCTGGGGCCCAGTCGGGTGCGGGCGTCACGGACGTCACCGTGCATCCCGGTCCATTTTCCATCCACCAGGATCGATGCATCGAAATGTTGAAAGTCAGGATAAGGTCTGTTTCCTGCAAGAAGGCAACTGGTGAGGATGGGAACTACTTTAGAAACGTGAGCTTATTTGGGACTAACTTGTTTTGAGTTTCCTATTAATAAACGTGGGATTCCCCACCTTCCCCTATTATTTTCTACAGGTAGCCAAGGAGTCTCTAAACTTTT
This sequence comes from Cuniculus paca, assembly GCA_004365215.1. Taxonomy (NCBI): domain Eukaryota; kingdom Metazoa; phylum Chordata; class Mammalia; order Rodentia; family Cuniculidae; genus Cuniculus; species Cuniculus paca. The sequence goes on from RJWT010018779.1 coordinate 18,129, forward strand.
GAAGGTGTGCCTGACCGCAGTAGATGAAATTATTTTATTAGAAAAAGCATCCATGATTTACATTAACATTGAAGAGTCCTTACATTTTAGAATTTGTAAATATTACAAAGAGAATGATTTAATCTGCACCAGGAGTTGATATTCTTGCTGGTGTAGACGCTGTATTTTTCTCTTCCTCAAAATATTTGCTCATCATATATTTTAATCTCAAAGGTATATTTAGGTTCAGCAACAGTTGCTGTTGCAGCTAATGTTAGAATTTATAAGACTGTGTGTACTTTGTGGTTCCATGTGAATTTTGGGTTTGTTTTCTCTGCTTCTGTGAAGGGTGCTAGCAAATGGGATCGTATGAAATTAAAAAGCTTCTTCACAGCAAAAAAAAAGAAAAAAAATTAGCACCTGTGAGAAGAAAACCTACTGAATGGGAATAATTTTTGCTAGCTATTCCTCAGTGCTTTGGTTACTTTTTCTTCCTTGCTGAGACAAACACCTGACACCCAAAGTGAAGCAAGGAAAGGTTTATTTAGCTTACAGTTTCTGGAGATTTCAGTCTATAATCAGCTGACTCCAAGGCAGG
>RJWT010018780.1:0-18713 GCA_004365215.1 Cuniculus paca
CATGAAAACCTTTTTCTCCATCTATTGAAATCACCATGTGGTTCTTATCTTTGGCTCTATTGATATGGTGTATTACATTTATTGATTTGCATATGTTGAACCATCCATGCATTCCTGGGATGAATCCCACTTGGTCATGGTGTGTAATCTTCTTGATGACTTGCTGCATTCTGTTTGCCAGTATTTTATTGAGGATTTTGGCATCGATGTTCATTAGGGAGATTGTCCTGTAGTTCTCATTTTTGGTTGGGTCTTTCTCTGGTTTTGGTATTAGGGTAATACTTGCTTTCAGGAATGAGTTAGGAAGACTTGCTTCCCTTTCAATTTCAGTAGCATTTGAGGAGTGTTGGCATTAAGTCTTCCATGAATTTCTTGTAGAATTCAGCTGTGAATCCATCAGGACCTGGACTTTTCTTGATTGGTAGGGTTCTAATTACATTTTCAATTTCATTAACTGAAATTGGGTTATTCAGTAGTTTTACATCTTCTTGGTCCAGTTTTGGCAATTGATATGTTTCTAGAAATCTGTGCATTTCTTCTGTGTTATTGAACCTATGAGAATAAAGATTTTTGAAGTAGGTACTGATGACTTCTGTATTTCCGCAGGGTCTGTAGTGATTTCAACCATTTCATTCCTTATTGCATGTAGTTGAGATTTTTCTTTTCTTTTTTTTAAATAAGGTTGGCTATGGGCTTATCAATTTTATTTATTCTTTCAAAGAACCCACTCTTTGATTCATGGATTCTTTGTATTGTTTTCTTACTCTCAATTGCATTAATTTCTCCTCTGATCTTTATAATTTCCTCCCTTCTTTTGGCTTTTGGTTTGACCTGCTCTTCTTTTTCTAGATGTTTGAGGTGTAGCATCAGATTGTTTATTTGTGTTCATTCCATTTTCCTGATGTGGGTATTCACAATAAATTTCCCTTTGAGGACTGCTTTTATTGTATCCCACAGATTCCAGTAAGTTGTATTTGTTTTTTCATTTGCTTGTGGTTATTGTTTAATTTCTTCTTTAATTTCCTTTGTGACCCACTGATTGTTCAGGAGTGTATTATTTAACTTGAATGTGTTTACAGAGTTTTTGCAGTTTCTCTTGTCATTAATTTCCAGTTTGATGGCACTGTGAACAGATAGTATTCATTGAACAATTTTGATTCCTTTGCATTTACTTATGTTCTATGGGCTAGTATATGGTCTATTCTAGAGAATGTACCATGTGAAGCTGAGAAGAATGTATACTCTGATGTTGTTGGGTGGAAAACTCTGTAGATGTCTACCAGGTCCATTTGTTCAGTGGTTTGATTCAGTTTTGTTATTTCTTTGCTGATTTTCTGCCTAGTTCATCTGTCTTTTTGTGTCAAGGGTGTGGTAAGGTCTCCCATTATAATTGTGTTATTGCTTTTTTGATTTTTCATTCCTATTAATATTTGTTTTACACAGTTGGGTGCTTCCATATTTGGTGCATATATATTTAAGATTGTTATTTCTTCCTCTTGGAGTTTTCCCCTAACCAGTATGTAGTGACCTTCTTTATCTCTTTTGATCATTCTTGATTTGAAGTTCACATCATCTGTGAACAGAATAGCTACTCCTGCTTTTTTCTGGGTTCCTGTTGCATGGAGTATTGTTTTCCATCCTTTGACTTTCAGTCTATGAATTTCCTTTTGGGTTAGATGGGTTTCTTGTAGACAGCATATGGTTGGATGTTGTTTCTTGATCTTTTCTGCCAGTCTATTTCTTTTGATTGGTCAATTGAGGCCATTTATATTAATGGGTATAACTGATATATACTGGCTTATTTTTGTCATATTATCTTTCTGTGGTGGTTTCTTTACCTTTTCCCTCTGCTTAATTGTTTACCCTGCTTGGTGTTCTTCTGTTGATCTACTTGATGTCGTAGCTATTTTCATGTCTGTCTGGAGTATCTTTCAGTATTCTTTGCAGGGTTGGTTTGGTGGTCATGAAGTTCTTCAGCTGCTGTTTGTCATGGAAGTATCTTATTCCTCCATCAATTTTGAAGGGTCATTTTGCAGGGTACATCAGTCTGGGTTGGAAGTTGTTTTCCTTTAGGACTTGAAATACTTCCCTCCATGCTCTTCTTGACTTCATTGTTTGTGTTGAGAAGTCTGCTGTGAGTCTGATGGGCTTTCCTTTATAGGCGATTTTCTTCTTTTCTCTCACAGCTTTTAATATTCTGTTCTTATGTTGAACTTCTGGGATGCTATTATATGTCTGTTTATTGATTTATTTTGGTGATGGCTAGTTGGAGTTCTATATGCTTCACATATCTGAGTGTCAGTTTCCTTTCCCATGTTTGGGAAATTTTCAGCTAATACTTCTGTAAATAGTGTTTTTATACCATTTGTGTTCTCTCCTTATTTTTTGTTTACATCTATCAGTCTTATATTGTTTTTCTTTGCATCATGTTGTAACTGTTGAATTGCTATTTCCTGATTCCTTGTTACTTTTTTTTTTTTGCGGCACTGGGGATTGAACTCATGACCTTGCGCTTGCCGGGCAGGCACTTAGACCACTGAGCTAGATCCCCAGCCCTGTTTTTGAGACAGGTCTCACTATGCTATTAAGGCTGGCCTTGAGCTCACTTTGTAGCCCAGGCTGGTCTCAAACTCACAACAATCCACCTGTCTCAGCCTCCCGAGTGCTGGGATTACAGGCGTGAGCCACCACGCCCGGCCTTCCTTGTTATTTTTAAAAGATGTTTTCTTTCTTGCTCGCTAGGTCCAATCATGTCTTTGAGGTCTGAAAGTCTATTTTCACATTGATTGAGGTGGCTTTGCCAGCTTTTGATGGCATCCTTGATTTCCTGGATATCTCTTTGAATCTGTTTCAAGCATTCTCATTCTTTCTTGTATTGCTCATTCAAGGTTTCCATGCTTCTGCAGTGCTCCTCTATTTTTTTCCAACTATATCTCCTTTAGGTGTGTTTAGCATTTCTTTCATTACATTTATCAACTCTTGTTTTACCTGTGAAAGCATTTCTAATCTCAGTTCCTTTACAGCTTCATGAAGTTTTTTCTTTACTTCAGTTGCTATCATTTTAGAACTTTCAGGTGTGTGACTTATACTTTCTTCTATATCCGTGTCTCTTTGGCGTGTTTGGGATGGGCTGGAGGTGTGAGATTGGATTTTGCTCTTTCATTTTGTCATTTTTTGTGTATTCCACTGTGGCAGGTGAATCCAATGTACTAGGTTAAGAGGCTCCAAAGCTAGGTGAAATTCACAGTGCTTGACTTCAGCTCTGGCCAAGACTACCACTGTGGCTGCTTTCTTGTTGGGTGGTGGCTGGACGGAGCCCCAGCAGGACCCCAGGGATGCTCCAAACGTCCTAAGCTGATGGTAGAATTGGTGTGGGTCCCTACTAGTCTGCTCATGAGGTCCCAAGCTGCACTGCTAGGTGAAATTCACTGTACATGCCTTCGGCTTGCACCAGGCCCAGAGCTGTGGCTGCTACACTGTTTTGGGGTAGCTGGGTGGAGCCCATGCAGGACCCCAGGGATGCTCCAAACATCCTTGGCTGATGGTAGAATTGGTGTAGGTCCCTACCATGCTGCTTGTGAGGTGCCAATATGCACGGCTAGTTGAAATTTGCTGTGTGTGCCTTTGGCTCCCGCCTGGCCCAGAGTTTTGGCTGTTCACTTGCATGTTTCTTGACCATTCTTTCTGGGAATGGCTTCCAGAAGAAAAAAAAAAAGATTGCTGGCAGCAGAAGAGACTCTTTTTCACTTTTCCATATATTCTAGAGTCGTCTCCCTATCATCATTTTTATTCTCAGCCTCTAGAGAGTTGAACAGTAGCACATAAAACTTTTTCTGAGTTCCCAGGTTTCTTGAAGTTCTTGAGTGCAAAGTTTTTATTCTGGGTCTCCACATGCTCTTCTGCTTTGTATGGATTCTAAACAAGTGACATTTTTCTCTCATTCCCTGTCCTTTTTACTTTTTTTTACCTACTTTTTTTTCCTCCCTCCTTTGTTCACTTGTTCATGTTTTCTCCCTTTTCATCAGATGGGCACGCTTGCAAAACTGCTGCAAAGCTAAAACAAAAGAATCTTGGGGAAAGGAGAGGAAAGACAGCCATCTCAGGAATGTCCTAACTTTAACTGCATAAGAATAAAATCACTGGAAACAAATGAACAGAAATATTCCTTCTTTTTTCTGTTCCTTTCTTAGTCCTCTACTTCTTTCCTTTCCTCCTTCCTTTTCTTTCTTCTACAGTTTGATGACTCATTCTCATGTCATGGAACACCCTTAGGTTTCTCAAAGGATGTAGGCAAAAGCAGAGCAACTATTCCCACAGAAGCAGAGCTTCTGTTTGTGAGAATTTGTTTATGCCTCATGTTTTTGCCTAGGAAAAGCATAACTGCTCATGGCCTAAAGAAATCTGAAGTACTAACTGCAAATTTTAAACTTCCCAAAGATCTAATTCAAGACAAAATTGTAAACAATCTAGTTTAACACTGGAAAGTAGAATTTAATTCATTTTAAATCAGATAGAAATACAGGATTCATTCCTGTTGTAAAGAACTCAGGGTTATCTGAAGAAAATTGGGGAGGCGCATTTAAAATAAACTCACTGCTTCCTACTCCTCCATCTGCAGGTCTGACCAGCTTCTCAGAGCTAAATTCTACATATTCCAAAACAGTTTTGCCTTTCAGCTCTGTGTTGTTAGGTAAAGGTAAATATAATTTTGCCAGTAAACTTGTCCTTTTACTTATTTCATAAACCTATATTAAAAGAAATAAAAACATACAATATACTGAAAATTACACAATAGAAAAATAAAAACATAAGGACCCTTAATAATATACTTATGTTCATTTCTTTAAAATACCAGAATAGGGCAACCTACTCAGGACCCCTTCTGTCTCTCTCTCAGACACAAGCTTTCTCTCAGTAAATATATCCTGCTCATAAAAAAAATAATAAAGTACCAGAATAAAAATGTAACATTTCATTCACATATTTAAGGGAAAACCATATAATCATATGACCTTAGAGATATAATCCCTTCACACACATAAATCTTTTTTCCCTTCCTTATTTTATTTGTAGGTCTAGCTTCAAGCTTAACCCATTAGCATGAGGACTTCTTGACAAACCTCCTCAACTGTTTCTAATTTTCTCCATCATCCTATTTCATTCATTTAGTAGAGAAAGTTTTTTACAGGAATCAGGGGTCTCTTCTGTGCTTTTCTGTCTGGTTCTCAGAGGGATCCAAAGTATCAAAATAATGATAAAGAAATACAGGAACAGACTAAACCCACCAAGTCACTAGGGAAATGTGTGGAAAACATCCAATGGTCACAATAGGCATGCAACACATTCTATTTTTAAAAAACTCTCCTCCAACTCACTTGTACATGAAAAATAATGCTGCATATCCAAGGTTGGCAAGAATTTTAACAGGAGAGAATTATTTGGAGCAACCACAAATCAAATAATGTAATTATTACATAAAAGATCATAAAAGAGGTAGATTATAAATTTGTTAGTTATAAATACATTGCTAGGTGAAGAAATCTGTGACCATTTAATATTAAAGAAATACCATCATATAGAATAAAAGCAAACAAGAAAAAAGGTTTATGGCTTGAAATATGAAAGCAAATAACAGTGACATACCTCCAAGCAAATTGTTTCTGGCCAATATATTAACTGAAGATTGAAAATTTGCTGAAACATGACTTTAAAATCAAACTGTAGGGAAGATACTGAAGTGCAAGAAACCTCTTTGCTGTTGTAAAATATCTTAATAAAATATTTCAGCTTCTGAATTTTGGCTCTCCTCTTTTGTTCATGCCTATAAATTAAATAAATCTGTAAATGAACCATGGAAAGCAAAATGTGTACAACAGGCTTCTTTTAAAAATGTATCTTATAATGTTATAAAGAAAATGATCATTTAGAGTACAAATGGTGTCTTTAAGTCAAACAACAGTTGCCTGTTTATGGGTAAAAGTTTCCCTTTCCCACTCAAGATGCCTTTTAGAAAAAGACATATACTCAAAAAGAAAAAGAGCTACAATCAAGGTACTAGAAATCATTCAGCCATTTATTTTACTACAGCACTCACCCACCAGATATCTTATAAGAGGAGAAAATTAGAGAATTTGGGCATGGATGGGGGATGATATAAAAAAAATATTTCCTAACTTTTAAAAGACATCATACAAGCTCCCCACACACATTTTAAAGATATGCAATAGGTAATAGGCCTTTTATTATCTTTTTTTTTCTTTTTTGTCTTTTTGAGACAGGGTTTCACAATGCAGTTCAGACTGGCCTTGAACTCACTTTGTAGCCCAGACCAACCTTGAACTCACAGCAATCTTCTTGCCTCATCCTTCTGAGTGTTGGGATCACAGGGGTGTACCAGCATGCCAGGGCTATTTTATATTACATTATATTATATTATATTATTTTTTCTTCTTTTCTTTCTCAGTACTAGAGATTGAACTCAGGACCTTTCTACTGAGCTACTTCCCGAGCTGTTTTTTACTATTCTTATTTTGAAATAAGAGTCTTGCTGAGTTGCCTAGGCTGAGTTCTAACTTGCCATCTTCTTGTCACAGTGCTGGACTCTTGTCCTCTTAAATATCTTTTTAAATCACTTTAGGCTTCAGGCTGTGTAATCACTTTCTCCAGGATAGTTGGAAAAGTGTTCATTCTTTGAACCCAAATGTTAGAGAAGCAAGCGAAGCTACACTGGGGCTTCTATGGGAACATCTGTAGAAATAAAATGATCCTGTGAATGATATGGGACTCTTAGAGTCATTCATTCACCCAATCAACATTTATTGAGTATTTTTCTCAACTTCAAGGCAACTTATCTAATAAGATTTTAGCCCCTTCTTCACAAGGGAGCAAACTGGTTGTAAGATAAGCCCTAGGTTGATACTTGAAATTTCCTTTTACTCCCCATCCTCATTATACTATGAATCCAGAATCTCCCCACCCCGTTATCTGACCATATGATCTGTAACCTCAGAGGTTTTGAGAATATAAGCTATTTTTTTCTGTCTCCATGTTGGCTTCTTGTGACTATCAATTATCTTCAGAGAAATAGCTAAATAAATATTGCCCTTTATGCTGCTCTCTAAATATAGTTTTAACCCTGAGCTCATAAATTGAAATGAAATTTTAATTCAGGATTATATTTTAAGGAAGTCTTACCCTTTTGTTTAACTGTAACTTGATTTAAATTTTTCTCTAATTTTTGTATTCTTTTCATCTTTATCCTTGATCTCAACATACTACTGTTTTCTACAGAATCTGTTTTTAAACTGGGTGTTTGGACTGCAACACTATAGATACGATGGCTTTAAAAAGATATAAGGTATTATATATGCTTTTGCCTTGACTTCCACTGTTTTAGTCTAGATTGTCTAGCATCAATATGCTCTTCCTTCTCCTTCTCTTTCTTCGAACTTAAACTTTGTCTCCTGTTTTCTTACCCTTAGATGATCCTTTTCTATGTGTGTCTCACATAACAAATGATTCCAGGAGCTTATTGCAAAGTGGTATAGAACAAATAAAAAATTGCTGCACTGCTGGACTTCTCTGGTCAGAAAGAGGGTGGTAATCATTAAATATTTATGTTTGCTATTCTTTATGATCACTTTAACATGTAACCATCCTGTTATGATTTATAACCAAATGTTCCCCAAGAGTTTCACATACTTTTAGGCAGGGCTTTTTGGAAGATGATTGTATTATGGAGGTTTTATAGCTGACTTGCCATTAGGAAGTGAGACCTGGTTGGAAGAGGCAGGTTACTGGGGACAAGACCTGATAGGGCTTATCTTCTTCATGGGTTCCTCCCCTCACTCTGCTTGCTGGCCCTCATGACATGAGCGGCATTCCTCTGTGCAGGCCCTTCTCTCATGCCACATCTGCCCTGAACTAGCTGACTGTGGACTGAAAACTTCAAAAACATGAACCAAAAATAAACTTCTTGTTAAGTTGGGGGTGTTGGGTACTTTGTCCCAGCAACAAGGAAAGTGAGGAAGACATGTCCACTCATTCATTTAATGAATATGAATGTTTATTGGGTACCCACTATGTTCCAACTCCATGATAACTGATGCACAACCACATTATTCAAAGATGGTTTAGAAAAATGTCTTCTATGGGATAGAGATGTTTAAAAATTGGACCTGGTTCAGTGGTCTAAATTGCCATATTCTCTTAAAGGTTGATGAGATCCACAGTCCTAGTAGATAAGAGAAATGAGAATATGCATGATGTATGTTTTTGCATTAGTCTTAGGTGTATTGTTCAAGGAAGAAATTGTAACTGGGAAGGAATGAGGTTTGTGTTGTCAAAGAAGGAAATTGTCTAGAAGGCTCTCTTGCTGTGGAATAATTTTTTCTGTTTAGTTTACAGCACAAATAATCTTTATTAGCTACCATGCTAAATGAAAGAGAGACTGATAGCTATATCTCTGGGGCAGAGTCTATAAACTTATTAGTAGCCCTCCAAAAAAAGTTACATGGAATAGTTTTTAATGAGAGTCAAAAGTCCTTTAGCAAGGAAAGATGACAGTACAATCTCTTCCTCCTCTTCCCCCATCTTTTCTCCTCTTCTTCCTCCTTTTACTGTAACTTTGTATCTTTCCTATCTATACCTAAAAAAAATGTATTGCCATCACAAAATTTTAAAAAGCGATCAATATATTAAGCTTATTACAGAAGACATGACAAGGCAAACTGGTTTATGTTCCAGCTCAGGCACATATTAAATGTGTGATCTTGGGACTACTTAACCTTCCATAAGACCTGATTCCCTCACTTCTAAGATAAGGATAATGTAAGACTCCATCGAGCTATGGTGACAATTAAATGTGAAAATGTAAATTAAAAAACACTCAGCAGAGTTTCTGGTATATGGTATCCATCCAAGAAATCTAACATTATTATTATTAAGAACAATATAATTAATAGGCAATATATAGTAAAATATAATTCTTCAGAAAGGCTTACAATGAACAGTTGGATAAGTTTGTTAATTCTGCTGTAAAATCAAGTTGTGGCCTGAAGGTAATTGGATTTATTCTTTCAATTTCTGTTTCTTCAAGTTCAGAAGCTAAAAAAGAGACACTCTAGAAACAAAATAAATACATTAATATACAATTTACCATGTACATTCATCATCTAGGGAAACTATTCTTAAAAGTAAACTTCTATTTCTTGTATTTGTCATTTTGTTAGATATCTTTTACAAATATCAAAATTTCCCATTCTACTATACAGTGGAATATTATAACTAGTTAAGAGGAATTGAATGTCACTTTGTGATATAAATACCTCCTGCTTTTCTTCATTCTTAAGTACGTTTCCTTCAGTTTTCTTTTTGGTCTCAGACACTTCTGACATTTGTGCTTGTTGTTGCTCATCACATTTATTCATTTTTATCCTAATTAGTGATAAACAGAATTATTTAAAACAGAAATAACGGAAGTATTTGAGACTCGTAGGTTTTCCCAAAACAGACACACATGCAAACACACAGCTACACACATTCACACACAACTAATCGTTTGCAGCTATTTATTTTATATCCTAAAGAAGTGATCAGTATGTTAACTCTTGACAGAGAGAGTTTCTTGCCAAAATGAGAAGATGGCCTATATCTGTAACTTCTTGTTTACCTATTTCTGCCACTGTCACTGCGTAAAACTTGCTTTAGCTACGATTACTGTGAACCTCCATATCAGGAAATTCAACGGACATTTTTAGTCCTGAACTTAATTGGTATTTTAGAAGCATTAAGCATTGTCAATGACTTTCCCCTGCTTAAAATACAGTGCTCTCTTTTCTTCACTTCTGTGATGGAAGGCTCTAATTCAATGATGATTAACCTTTTTAGAGACTGAGTACCCACACTGAAATCTAAACCCATTTATTTATCACAAAGTGCCAACACTGGAATTAAACCTGAATACTGAGGTTTTAGTTTAGAAACACAACTCATATGTTAACATCTTTTGTCTTTTTTTTGGTCTTTTTTGAGACAGGGTTTTGCTATGCAGTTCAGGCTGGCCTTGAGCTCACTTGGTAGCCCAGGCTGTTTACAAACTGTCAGAAACACTCCTTAAACCAAGTCTATCTATAATCTCAGTACTCTAGGAGGTAGAGACAGGAGGATTGTAAATTTGAGCCCAGTCTGTGCAATTTAGTAAGACCTTTAAGATGACAAATTTGGTTTTTGTATTATAATTACTTAAAATGTGCTTCACCTTGGAGTATGGTTGTCAGGTTTAAGTTTATTAAAGATGCCAAAGTGTTTCCAAGGTGGCTATATAATTTTGCATTCCCACTAAATATAAATGAAAGTGTCTTTGGCTGAGGATCTTTAACAACAGTTAACATATTTTAGGCATTTGAACAGGTGTGTAGTAGTATTTCATTCTGGTTTTAACTTGCATTTCTCTATTGATATGATATGATGTCATGAGCAAGAATATTTTGTGTGTTCATTTTCCATCCATATACCTTCTTTAGTAAAGTGTTTGTTCAAAGCCTGTATTCATTTTTAAACTGGGTTGTCTTCTTAAATTGCAAGAATTATTTATGATATAAGTCCTTTGTTGATTACATGGAACAGTTGTGTAGATTCTAGATTTTTTTCCCCAGTTAATATGATTTTCCATTATTCACGAGCAGTTTCTTAGGACTTAAGAACAAATAAAGCAGCTCCTTACCTATGAAACAGTAACTTTATCATAGTGCTTGTAAAACCCTGCCGTTGTCTAAGGAACTTTATCTGTTTCCAGGTCTGTAATATACTGTGTAGCAGGGATAAGTCCTTCTCCACTTCTAAGTTATATAGTTGTTTTGTATTACTGCAACAATAATGGCAAAATCAAAAATATGTCTGTTGGTTAGAATTCTCAGCTATTAAAAATGGTCTGGAAGAATATTTTAGAGTAATTTCTCTGAACCTCCACTTTATTTTCCATTGTATCTGAAATAGCTGTCTTATTTAAAATATTTTAAGAATTCATCATTAAAAACTCATTCTTTAAACATTTTTTCACTATTCAAAAATTCCCTGATAAAATACAAATTCTCCTGAAAACAGAAATACCCTAACTGGAATTTCACAAGATACCAAATGCCAAAGAGAGGATATGAAGAAAATAACAATAGAAGAAAAGAAGTAAGAAGCCCATAAATTTTGATAATTGCTCTTGCAATCTATGTAGCATTTTAGTTAATTTCTAACTAATAATTCACTATGTGTGAAATAGAAACTGAAACCCAGGTAGTACATGCCCTTCTGTTGCTTTTGCTTGCTTTGGTACAGTTTGAGGCATCCACAACTTTTGTTTTGCCCCCAAGTAAGTTCTATGCGGGTGACTCCAAAACCACTACAGTGGGACTGGTTCCAATTTAGGATGTCAGAATTCCAAGAGAACTTGAAAGGAGTTAGAGGAGGTTCTTGCAACAATAAGGCAAGGCAAAACAACAAAGGCTTCCATCTCTTTACACCGCTGTAATCACAAGTAGTAATCAGTAATAACAGCATAGACCCCTGATATTTGGATAGTAAGGCCCTTTTCTATCTTCCAGAACTATATCTTATTTGGAGATATTTTCAACCTTGCCTTTTATTTTTAACTCATGTTAAATAAAGCTTTATTATGTATTTGATAATTTCATTATCTTTTGTAAGTCGTTGCCTATAAGTCTCTTCAATTACTAGTGCTCCTTCTTCCTCCTGGTATCTTTATGTAATTGCAAAAGAGGAAGTCGTGAACATAACCTATGTTCCTTATAATATCATATCTATGAATAATCCCTAGATAGGATTAAAATTGTGTTCTTCCAGAAAGAGTATATATTTGGTTTGCCAGTTGTTTGTTATCACTACCAACCTGGCACCATATTAATTTAAAATCTAAGTTTGAGCTGGGTATGGTGGTGGCTCATGCCAATAATTCTAGCTATTTGGGAGGCTAAGCAGGAGGACAGCAAGCCTGAGGTCAGCCTGGGCAACTTGACACAATTCTATCTCAGTGGGGATGTAGCCCTGGATTCAATCACCAGTATCACAAAAAAATTAAATGAACAGGGCTAGGGATCTAGCTCAGTGGCCTAAGCAAGCTCGAGGTCATGAGTTCAATCCCCGGTGCTGCAAAAAAAAAAAAAAAAAAAAATTAAATGAACAAATGATGAATAAATAGATAAAGGGTTGAGAGGCACAGCTCAGTGGTAGAATGCCTCAGATTCAATCCTCAATACCATCAAAATTTTATAAATAAATAAAATAAATCAATCTGCCTAATTCAGGTCATAATTCTGAATTAAGTTTGATTTCTGATTATGAATTTTCTTTTTTTTTTTTCAGCACCGGGGATTGAACTCTCGACCTTGCACTTGCCGGGCAGGCATTTAGACCACTGAGCTAGATCCCCAGCTGATTATGAATTTTCAAAAGAAAATTTTTCCTCTTTTCCTAGTGTCGAGGTCAAGGACAAGTTTCTTTGTCATCGCCTTTTAATTCCTTTTTGAGATTTAATACCTGTTAGATAGTAATCTTTATGAGACTTTCCAATTAGTCTAAACTTTCTTTATCTTTTGCATTCAACACTCTTTTAAGCCACTTGAATGACAGCTCAAGGTTACTAGGTAGGAAAGGTCCTCAGTGTAAAAGATGGTTTTGCCTCTGATTTCCCAGGATTTTTCCTTTCACTTTGTTTTTGACTTCTGCATATTCCTTATGTTCCTGCTACCATGGGAATTTGTTTATAAAGATAATTTATGTGCTTCATTTGATATTTTAGTTGTTTACTCTAGGAGGGCTGTTCAGGAAATCTATTTTTACCATACTGCTAGAAACAGAAGCCTGTTTTCATTCATTCATTCATTCATTCATTCATTCAGTAAACAATTAGTCAGTACTTGTTATGTGCCAGGCATTGTTCTGGCAAAGAGTGGGTAAAGAGGTCAAAAGACATGCTCTATGGATTCAAAAAGCTTGTAAACATGCAAATTAATCAATGCGATAGAGCATTATAGATGTTGTATTAGAAACCTGCACAATCTAGAATTTGATCATAAATAATAGAACAGCAGGTAATAGTAGAGAAAGACTTAATAAAATTATGGGTACTCATAACAAATAGTATTCATTTCAAATCAATAAATACATAATAGATATTTATTATACAGCAGGAATTGTTTTAGGTGCCAGCATCTACTATCTAAATGAATACAGAGTAAGCACTTATGAATGTGATGAGAATTATGAAAAGGGAAATACAAAGTGCTATGAATATATATATATATATATATATATATATATATATATCTCCTAATGGTACATAGGAGCATTCCTGAAAAAGTGACAGAAAATTGAAATAAATTTTTTATGTTCACTAACTATTAGACAGAAAAAAATGAAAGAACACTCTAGAAACAAAAGCTTTTACACAATATTGAGGTATTAAGATGGTCCATTTAGGATACTGGACTATAAAGTCCCAAGGCATAGGGCCCCTAATATGAGACTGGAGAGGTAAAGAGGAGTGAAATTATGCAAGGGACTGCAGATCATGCTAAAGCTACTGAATTTTATTTTGAAGGTAGTAGGGAGAATCATTAATGAAGTTTTATTTACTAAGCAAATTCACTCTGGTTTCAGTATGGAGTGGGGTTTGAAGAGAGGTATTTTAGCAGACTAAGTAATCTGCCTGGAAGATGAGTGCTTCAAGTAAGCAGAACAGGCAGGAATGCAGAGGAGAGCAAGGAAGGATGGAAAATAAATTTTAAAAATTAAAAAGTAAAATAATGTGGTTATTAGTTAGACATGAAGAATGAGAGAAGCAGCAAAAAGAGGAGTCATAAATGACTTGGAGATGTCTTTCCTGGGTACTAGGTAATTGTGGGTGCCAGATACCTAGGAGATAGTCATTAAAGGTTAAGAACACGTATGCATCATTTTAAATTGTTTTTCATGTCACATCTCTTCTAACACTGACATTGTTTTTCAAATGTCCAAAATCTACCCTTTGTAGCATTTCTAAACCACAAACTGAAAATTTCCTGAATCGAAATTTATTACATTGTTATTTTTCTGTTTTAATAAATGTGATTGCCTAGTTAGTACCTCACCCCACCCCCTGTAGTGGACAATTACCTACGAGTATTGGACCCCATATACAGCCAATTTTTCTTCGCTTTCTTGCATCAAAGTTTACTTGTTCTGTGTTCATTATGTCAATGGCTGTTCTTTGTCTTCAATTTTTAGTTAATATAAATAATACCAGCTTATTGCATTGTAAATACCGATTGTTTTCATTTATTCTGCTAATGTTTATCAAGAAATCGTTTCAGGCCTGGTTTACAGGAATATGCTAACCTTCTCAAACAATATTATCTGCATTTTAAAAGGTTGTTCTAGAAAACTGATAATTTATTGTTGTCTCTTGTGGCTAAAGGTTTGTAGAATCATATCAGGTCAATGGGCAAGGAATCAGAAATTCTGGCACCTATCAAATCACACACACACACACGTACAATTAAACTTTCTACCAAATAAGTTATCTTCCAATTGAGCTTTCCTATTTTTGAAACTTCTTTGACACATCATTATGCTTCATTTTGTAGTTTTCCAGTTGTTTAATACTCTGGTAATGTCTCTCAACTACTTTATAAGCTAGTGTTTCTCAATTAGTTTATATGCCAAGTTTCTCAACTTGTAAGCCATGTTTTTTTTTTTTTAAAGACAGGGGTCTTAAATTCATATGCTTATAGAGTGGTATCTTTAGAGTGAATTACGTACCTTGTACATATGTAAACGTGAAATAATTTTCAAATAGATGCGAACATCTGAGATTATCATCCAAGTCCATTTAGAAATATTGGTGAGCTCATACTAACTTTCTTCAACAAATATTTTTAGAAAACATCAAAAATTAGTGGATATTAAAACTACAACTGCTTCTCATGGCACTTCTGTGAAATATTTTTACATAAAAATGAGTCTTTAAGAAAGACTATCATTTCTGTAATTTCCTAAAGATTAGGAATCTTGTACTTCTCTTACTTTATATCTTCTACAGCAAGTGCAGTGATTTATCTAAAGAAGTTAATACATGTTTGATGAATACATGAATGATTAAAAATCTACCTTATCTGCCAATAATAATCTTGTAAAGACCTTCTGATAAGCTGGGTTGTTTCAGAGTTTTCATTCATTGATTGGGTAGCATTTGTCAGTGTTTTCAACTATAATAAAGAAAAGAGCTTTTTGGTATACTACGTCCACCTGTAAGTATTACTGCAATTCATTTGTAGGTATAAGCACAAATGTAGAACTCTTTTGAGTATTACTGTCTTGTCTTTTGAAATATGCTTTCATATAAGCAGTTTGGAGCAGAACTGAGAAGATGCTGAATATCTACCCATGCAATAAATATCATACCTTCAACATACTAGGCAATCAATTCATCAGTTGATTTAAAGAAATGCCAGAGATGACAGATTCAGCAGAGGTATGTACTTTATCTTCCACTTAAAACCCCATAGTAAGAGAAAAAATATGCCTTTATTCATAAAGACATTGTCATTATCATATTCATATTTATATACTTATACTGATAATCTATTTCTATGTCTCTCCATGAAAGTGTAACACATAACATAGGAAAATAATAAAAAATAAAATCAAGAAGGTATATTGCAGAAGGTATAAAACAGTTATCTTAAACATACTTTCATAGAGAAATAAAACTGAAGGCAACTGCACCCTAAACTTCTTGCAGGAGAAATCTGTCCCAAGGGTGACTACAGTCAACTGATACCAACTTTCCAACTGAAAGACATAAAAGACCCAAGCAAATAGTAATACACTCTATTCATGGCTAAGGGAGTCCAATTTTATAAAGACAAAATTTCTTTCACAACACAACAATATAGTGCAACCACAATAAAATGGTAACAAAGTTAAATATAGGATAAGTGAATTCTCAGGTTTTCATGGAAGATCAAATCCATTAAGAGTATCCAAAACATTTTAGAAAACACAATAATGAAAAGGTAATTATCTTACTACATATCATAATGTAATGATTAAACATGCTAAAAAATTAAACATAGTAATGAAAACAGGGCAGGACTAGACCACTATGTCTACAGAACAAATAATTCTCAAACAAACCTATACAAATATTATGTGTAGCTGGCTTATTCTAAAGATAGTAGTATTTTAGTACAGAAATTATGTAAATCATTACATAATAATTATGTAATTATGTAAATTAATCACATACTTTAAATATGGAAAAACAAAAATTATAGTTTGGCTATTTGGCTAATCTCTGAGGAGAAAAACTGATTTGGAACCTAACTTCATCCAAGACACAGCTAAAAATGCTAGATAGAAGACAAGGCTACAAATTACACACATACTACACCACACCACACACACACACACACACACACACACACACACACACACTGAAAGAATATATAGAAAAGTATCTTCACATGTTTTGTCTGTCAGACATTAGACACTACTGGGTGCCCTGAAATGATCATCTTTTTGGTTGGCAGAACATTGATTGCCTAAGCATGTGTTAGTAACTCCATCAGAATTAAATGTTTAAATACCCTATTAAGTATTTAATTTTAAACAGGCTTAATCCCCAATACTACAAAAAAGTAAATTGTTTATAGATTTCTACTTTATAGAATTTTTTCTCCAACAATAATATCTAATCTTAAAATCTGATTTAGTAATAACAATTTTGTTTCATTACAGTACTTATATACAGAGACTTTAGGATTATTTTTCATGTACTCATTAGATGAATGAAATCTATCAAAACACCTTGGCAGAGAGAACACTGCTTAGCAAAACACTCATATATCAGCAACCTAGCAGAGTCTAAGTGATAGGTATAAGTTTGTGAAAATAATTAGTGGGAACTCTTGATTCCTCCTCAGAATTTATACAGTCTTCATAATATCATTAGATGATTAAACTGGACTGCTTATTTCAGACCAAGACTCTTCAATTTGACATGAAATTTAAGATCTCCAATATTCTTATCAAAATACCCCATTACAAAACTTTAAAAGTGGACATGGCCCTTTTAAGTTAAAGCCATAGAAACAACAATATTACCAATATTACAATCAATATTACCAATAAAATAATGTGTATGTGATAAAATTATTGCAGGATTTTTGAGGCTATCTCAACAAGTCAACTCTGTTTTTTTTTTTTTTTGGAAAAACTAAACTCAAATCACTGTTGTAACTGATTAAGAATAACAAAGAAAATGTTGTATAACTTGCTGTATTCTAAGAACTTTTTCTCTTTCATACTAAATGTTCAGCTCTGAAATACAACAAAGTCCATTCTCACCTTTTCATAAAGTATCTGAGGTAAATTCTGTTGCTGCCTGTCCTGAAAACATTCATAAAGTTGCAGCAGCCTAGCACATAACACTTGTTCTTGATTGAATAGAGGATGATGGCTAAATTGCAAACCAATAATGTTGAGATCTAATTGGTACATTTCCCTTTGTCCTTCTATTTTGTTCCTAAAAGAACTTCCAATGTCAGATTTTATTGCCTTTTAAAGAAAAATATAGACAACGTTAATTCTATTACCTTTTTAAAATTACAAGTCTTTATAAAAGTAGCTGTCAATTGTAGAAAAATAATGCAGAAAAGCAAAAACAATAATGTTCTTCTTTGATATTGATTACAGCCTTTAATTTCATAAAGCATATTTGTATTATGGCATTTTAGTTATCTTGTGATAAACTATTGTCATCTACCTTACTCTTGTTTACTGGTGGAAGTTGGATTTTCAAATTATGGGACCAAAAATAATTTCCTATAGAAACACTATGACAAATGTAACAAGCTTTGGGTCCAGTTTGGTTACATGATGGTATAATGAACATCTGTGGGCCAGAGTTACATAGTAATGATTTAGCAAAGCATTGTTTCTAAAAGAATATATCAGTAATCATCTAGAAAATTCCTTGGAGGGACTTCAATCATCTAAACAAATGCTGCATAAGGAAAGTGTTTTTTATTTTTATTTTTTTATTTTAAAGAGAGAAAACACACACACAGAAAAGAAAAACAAAAAGCAAGAGAAAAATAAACAACAAAATCCCCCAAACAATAATAATTAGGCTTTCAAAACAACATGGTAGGAATTTAACAATGGTTGTTATATTGAATATTGTTATCCTCAAAAGAGTTGCTTAGATTACCAGATATAGACATGCAAAACTGAACTAATCATAAGAGTACTAACTGTTTTTCCAAGAACTAATAGAATTAGTAGTATAATCATCTTAGCTATCTAAAGCTATATATATCTTTTTCCTTTTCCTTTCTTTCTTTTCACCTATCCCAGTTATTTTTCCCCTTTTAGCAGTTTCTTGCTCTTTCACATTATTTATTGTTGACAATGGATCTTATTTAGTCTTTCAGTTTCTTACACCAGGGAGACAATATGGTATTTACACGTGTGAGTCTGATTTATTTCACTTATGAGTATGGTCTCAAGTTGCATTCATTTACCTATAAAAGCATTGATGGAAATCTTTTTTTTTATTTTAGAAAGCAAAACAGAAAAAAGGATAAAAATAATACAGAATTACAAAAAACAAAAACAAAACAAAACAACAGTAAGAAATCAACACTAGTTAATACATTCCA
>RJWT010018781.1:0-18703 GCA_004365215.1 Cuniculus paca
AAGTAAATAGGAGTATAAATAGAAGATCTATGTGAATAGGTTGAGAAAATTCTGATATTTAACCAGAAAAGGGAGCTTCCTACTTTCTGCATTTCATATTGCACCATAAAGTTAAGGAATTCTATTTTTAAGCAGAATTTTAAGTTTCCAGTGAGATATAAAATAGAGGTTCTGGCCAACAACAACTAGACATAATCTTTCCTTCATCTGCAGGAGATGAGCTTCTGTTGAAGTGATCCAAAAGTTTAACAAGTGATGAAAATCTTATATTGTCACACATTCATTTAATAATCAAGACGAATGAAAAGCCAGCACTTGTAGTTTTCAAGACAGCAATGCATAAATGTGTCCTTTTGATTCTGTCTCTTTTCTCATGCTAAGATTGATCAGAAGGAAGCAAAATCTTTACCATAGACTGCCTCCAAATGTTCTGTCTGTCCTTTGAGTGAAGCGTTTGATGCCTGTTGAGGATTTTAATGATCTGACTCTGAATTTGTTGATCCCTGAGATGCGATTCCCTCCACCCAGTTTTATTTCAGAAACAAACAAAGCAATAGAAAACTGTTTGCTTAATAGCATGTGCTTTAAAAAAACTCTAACAAGCTCTGTCCTTGCCTTCCTCTGGCTTCTAGTATTTATCTTTCCATGAGCACTGTCAGTCCGTCTTTAACGTCAACATGTTCCTAAGCAGGCTGACTGGGGTGTTAGTAAATACGAGCAGCAGGAAATCCAAGCTTCTGGTAGTTAGAGAAGACTCCTCTCCCAGAAATGAGTTGAAAAAAGCACATACTGTTATATTTTTAACTCTGAGAACTCTCGATAAATTTATTAATGCTATGATTTCATTATTTGTTTAAAAATGTCATGGTTTCTCAGAGTCTCATGATGTGCTTAATTTCTTTTATTAATAAATGAGTTATGGACATTTCAATTTGTCACTAAATCTTTAAGAGTCTTGAAGAAGATATAATTCATAAAATAGTTACAGACATCAAAACATCAGTGATGCATCTGATCAGCAAAGGTAAGAACAGGGAACCAGATTCACCTGAATCTGAATTTTAAGTTTATTATGTCCTACTTTTGTGACTGGGGAATGAGTCATTCAGTGCCTCAATTTTCCTATTTATTAAAATAAGGCTGACATGCCAAGTTTGTGTCAAAACTAGCTGCGTTTGCACATCTCAAGCTTTTAGCACTATTTTAGATCCCTACTAGATTCTTGACTCAAGGTGATAATGGCAGTGATGAAGGAGTTAAATATGTGACTTGTAGGGGAGAGGAAGAGAGAGAGAGACTCATCTGCTCATTTGACTGGCACATTCCCCAACACTTTTGGAGAACTGAAATCTTTATTCCTGAAAACAAATTCCATCTTTCTGAAAGAAAATGGCCTATAGAGTTTCAAGGAGTTAATTTTCAAATTTCTAGGAAAGCAAAAACAGCTGAAAGCTACAATGTTCAGACATTTACTGGCAGCATTGAAGACAGAAAGTTCAATCTATGGAAATCTAGAAGTTGCAACTTGCCATCATTTTCTGAATCTCCAAATACATGCCTTGAGCCTTTATTTTATTGGAACACTTGGTTGATAATTAGGTTTCAGGAGTACCCACTGTCATTCCTTCTTATGTGATCTCTTAATTGCCAAGACTGTGGAAACTATTTCTGTCAAACATACTTTGGAGTAATTTATAAAACAGAATCAGTAGAATAAAAAGATGTTACTATTTTAAAGTAATTAATATTTTGGTTTCCTTGACAGTAAAAATAAGACTTTGGAAGATGGCAGAGTTAGCATTATAATGGTTAGTATTATAACGCTGTATTTTGAATGAAGAGAGTTTGGGGGCAGGCAGGGAGGAACTGTTGAGAACAGTTTTTTAAAATCATGCCAAAGCTTGCAATATGGGGTTTGGGAATGGAGGGGAAAATGAGTGAAGAAGTAAGGTATTTTTATTGCTTAAGAGCTTGAACTTTATTTTCTTGAGAAAATGTGACTTCTTCAGAAGAAATTAGATCGATGAGGGCTGTGGAATTCTGTGTGGGTGTATTTGTTGGTCATAAAGCAATGTGAAGGCTATAAAATTTCTTGATATAATGAAAAATGGCTCTTTAGGATTGGAGAGGAGGGTGCTGCCACAAGGAGACTTTAGAGACGCAAACAGGAGAGACAGGACGGGCAGGCTTTCCTATGTTGGACTCTTCTGCAACGTTTTCCTTTCCTTGGACATGGGTTGATTTGAGATGATGGGAAAAGCACTGGGTAAGCAACAGTATCCATTAAGTAGCTCACAATCCAGTGGAGAAAGTACAGCATAGCTCATATTTACAGATAGGAGCCAAAGGTCAAACAAGGGGAGAGAAAAGCCAAGGTCTTAAATTTATGGTAGCTGATGGCAGATAGACTTGAACCTAACCCTTTTCATAACATGGCAATCTCCATCTTCTCCAAAAGGCCAAAGAGCTGAGCCATGACTGAGCCTTAGAGGTAATAATAAGTGTTATTTCTTGAATACTAACTATGTTCCAGGATCTTGTGTGTAATCTCTTCTCCCTTGTTAAACCCTTAAAATAGGTATTACCGCTACTTTATTAGACCCACAGGGAACTGAGGCTTGAGTAATAAACCCCAAATTAAACTGAGTTGTCATTTATCTTTGTGAACCAAAGCTGATGTTCTTCCCAAGATACCACAGAATTCTTCAGGGCATGCCAATGTCTTCTGGCTTGTTCGCATTATCTCTAATTCCCAGGTGAGATTAAAAGAAAATATATGTAGTTACATGATGAGATTGTACAGCCTGCTTTCAATGTGGTCCAGTGACATGAAGTATGTGTCAATACTTTCCTAGCTTATTTGGTCATGATGAAAGAGGGTAGCATATGGAAAGGACATTAATTTGGAATTTATGTCTTGCAGATTTTAGTCCAAGCTGCACCAGTATCAAACTGTGGTCTTGAGGAAGTCCACTGTACACCAGTCACTTCAAATGAAAATGTGGAATGGACTAACTTATTGCTTCTCTGAATCTTCCTCCAGACCTTGGAGGTTTTAAAGAATTCCAACACTCTTCACTAGTAAGATTTACACCCCTCAAATGCCCTATTATTGTGTGATTATAGTACACATTCAGCAGGTAACATTTCAGATATCTACTGAGAGGGAAGACTATTGCCCTCCTGATTGAGTCCTCAGTGATGTTGCTAGCAGATCCAGGAGCATGCTTTCCAAATAATTACCAATACTCATAGAGATAATTAAGTTACATGATTTAATACAGTGCTTTGAAATATCTGATCCTAGGAATGTTTACTGAACATTCATTTATTTCCCCAATCAGCTGAGGTATGAGGGAGGAAAAAAGATTCTTTTGTAGTTTTACATGCTCCTTGGGTACATTCTTAGAAATCTCCCTGGCTTTATTATTTGCTTTCTAGACTCATTAATTCTCCTGAGAAGATTACAGAAGCAAATGCTAGTGGAAGAAAATTGAAAACTCTAAAAATCCCCATTTGACACATGTTTGTGCGAGGAGAGTATTAGTAGCTGCTGGCAACTGGAGTACTTCCCAAGCTCTGGTTCTCCTCAACTGACTGCTCTTTGTAGAGACTTTTTAGTATGGTGATCGTCATTTCTTTAAAATAAATTTTATGGTATATAATTCATATTGTCACCTTCCCTTTCCCAGCAAAAGTGAAGAAGCTTACAGAACTTACATGATCTAAGGAACTTATGGTTTCATACTGAAAGTATACCGTGAGCCCAGATAATCGGGCCTGTGTATTTTCCATTATGCTTCTTTCGAGAATATGCTCATGGGAGATTGAGGGGGGAGACTTGTGATGGTTGCCACCCTGGACACCCTGAGTGCATCCTAGGGGTGGAGTTTCCTGTGGCAGAGCAAGGCATGCTTGTAATGGGCATGGTATACCAGTTGTAGGTATACCAGTTTCTACCTGGAGAGTGTGGCTCTATGAGCCCGTCTCTAGAATCCCATATGCATGGCCATTCCCCCTCTCTTTTGTTCATTGTCTAGAACCACCAAACTTTGAAGGTCATGTGGTTTGATCCTTAATTTTACAGATGAGAAAGTGGGTAGTCAGAGAGTGGAGGTAATTTATTCAAGATTGCTTGATCGTCTGAGGTTGGCTTGAGACTAGAGTCCAGAGAGTCATTGTTAACTGGCTGTACCCTGTATCCTTCTTTTCTCCTCCACTTTAATGATTGATCTGTTTGGGTGGCATTTAGAGCTACAGAAATCCCAACACTTGTCACTACCATGTAATGGAAGTGTATACTTCACAAATAAAACTTTGAGGACACTGTTACATCGAAAAAACGTGTTGCATTGGATTAGATCTAGATACACTTTGGAACAAAGAAAGCATCTTTCACTGCTGCCTTTAACAGACTAAGTTAAGTAGATTTAGTAGCCATTAAACAATGGAAATGTAACGGTTTCAGTCTAAAGACAGACCCAGAGTGTTTCTTTTTCTTTCTATATTATATAGAGCAAATCAGTACATTTGTCATTTAAACCATATATTTGATATTTCTTGAAAATACCATTTTTCTTCTGATAATCCTGTTTCTACTTTTACTGTGGTCTGTTTTTATTTTACTTGTTTTCTTAAAAAACACACACACTCATAAACACACACATGCACATACACATACACATTTTTCATTATGAAAATAATCTGAAGGTTTTATACCTGACATATTAATGTGAAAGTCTAAATGAAACCTTTTTAAATATTGTGTTTTATTCTTTACTTCTGGAATGCCACATTATAGTTTAATATTTTCAGGTCAAAGTTTTAATGAAATTGTTGCAAGTTGGCTTCTCTGGCAGTAAGCCCTGAGGCAGAATTTGGGATGTGTATTAATTTCCCTAGACTCCCATAGCAAAGTGTCACAAATGAAGTGGCTTTGACAACAGAGATTTATTCCTTCATGATTTTGGAGGCCAAGTCTGATATCAAGAGTTAGTGGGATTGGTTTCTTCTGAGTCTTGGAGGGAAAGATCTATTTTGTACCTCTCCCTTACGTTCTGCTGATTTGCTGGCGATTTCTGGCATTCCTTGGCTTGTGCTAGCATTACTTCAGTTTCTGCTTTTATTTTCACATTCTGTTCTCCCTAAGTATGTGGCCATGTTCAGGCTACCAGTAATACTGGATTTAAAAAGTTTACATTATTCTGGTATTATCTCCTCTTAACTACGTACATTGACTCTATTTCCCAGTAAGTCATGGTACAGGGGGTTAGGAATTTAACATGAATTTTTGGGGTGATGCATTTCAAAAATGTGCTATATGTCTGTGAGGGAGAGAAGGAAGGAGGATCATTGAATAGACAAGAGGTTAAACTGCGATGTTGGCCTTGAAAGGTTTTGGGTCATTTGGCAACAAAGTTTGGAAAAAACTTTGCCCATCAGAAAGTCCTTCAAATGCCTATAGTGGAACTTGTACCTCTTTCTTGCTATGGCTTCCAGTGTGGGTTTCCCAGCAAGGCCTTAACTTTGGGTGAGATGATGTCTGAAATACAGGAGAACCTGGAGGAACTGATAGCTGGAGCTGGGGTGCAGACCATACTCCTCATGTAGACAGCAAGGTTTTCCACGAAGAGGTACCTAGGTGATACACCTCCATGTCTACCACACATACAGTAAATATTGCTGACCTCTGTGAGGCTTAAAGAAAAACCTTATCTCAAAAATTTTAATCTTATAAAAATACTTCTCTTCTTTGTTTCAATGTCTACAAATATCTCCACTGCCCATAGGTTCAGGTTAAGACCTCTGATCTGGTTTTTATAGAACTCTGCTATTGGACTGAAATCTATATTTTCAGTTTCACCCTATACTTTGGAAGACTTCTCTGTGTTAGCTGTATCGATTTTTCCCTCTATGTAGAACATGAGTTTCCCATGTTTGCCTCCATGGCTCAAGTTCTTTATCTTTTGAGAAGTCAGGAGAGATTATCATTTTTTCTTTTTTTTTCTTTTTTTCTTTTTTCTTTTTTCTTTCAGTTCCAGGAATCAAACTCATGACTTTATGCTTGCCAGGGAGGCACTTGTACCACTATATTCCCAGCCTTTGGAGAGACTTAAAATGTGATTTCAGTCCGACTAGAAAGGCCTTGAGGATTAAACTAGAGGTTTGTAACTATGTCTGCAGTCTAAACCAGGAGTTGGAAAAGTATAGCTTTCATGTCAAATCTGGACCACCATCTGTTGTTTATGGAAATAAAGTTTTATTGGAAGACCACTATGCTCTTTTGTTTACTTATTGTTTGTGGCTGCTATCTTGTTATAGCACTGATCTGTGTCAGAGCTGAGTAGTTACAACAGAGACTAAGTAGCCCCAAAGCTTCCCTGTTTCCCCTCCCACTAAATGCCAACAAAACATTTATTACCTGGCCAGGAAAAAGTTTTCTGACACTCTAATCCAGTCTTCGCTTTGTAGTATAAAAAGATCACCTTCCTCCTACATTACTCTGAAGGATTCTTGGTGTCACGGATCTCTCCAACCTCTCTATGTGTAAGGCACGTGGCAATGTCTCTGTCTCTTGGGATTTGTGGCCTTAGTTCTATGTCTCAGGCCCAGCCAGAGTGTGAGCTTCCTGTTAACTGAGACTGCATTCTTATTTTATTTTGATTTTTCACAGTGGTTAATGTGGAGCATCTGTCGATAACATGAAGATTCATACCTCTTGCTTGCCAGACAGTTTGTTGTCTTTTGGAAAATGGGCTTTGGTCCAGTAGGTTCAAGTCCTCCATTTCATGTGTTTGACCTTGAGAAAGGTATATAATTTCTCTCAACCTCCTTGCACTGGCACTTGGCTTTGCTGTGACTGTTTTCAATTTTGAGTTTATATGAGTCTTATAGGTAGTATTTAGTGCAGAATATCGTTGTTTGTTTCAAGGTAAAGCCAGTCAGATTGACAACATCTCACAAGTGGAACAAAGGACGTTATGAAGGAGGCATTGCAGGAGTGACTCATTTACCTCTCTCACAGATAAACAAGTACAAGGGGGAACAGAGAGACGATCGGCTGATAGCAATTTTTTTTTTTTTGGTACCGGGGAATTGAACTTAAGACTTTGCGTGCTTGCCAGGCTGAGCCATATCCCTGGCCCTGGCTGATAGCATTTGAAACTGATGCCGTTCTTCTCCTTGTAGCACATCTAGCTTCCATGCTCCCTTCTCACTAAATGCCAGTAGTGACCCCAACCACCTTTGTGATGTCCACAACATTTCACACAGTCTGTATATACCTAGCGGGTCACTGCCACTTTGACCAAAGACCCCTAGGCCCACTATGAAAAGTGCTATGAGTTTTGGCTTCTTAAAATATCTGAAAAGTGGAGGAGGTTTTCAGAAGAACTTTTATCTGTTTTGCATCACTAAGATTTTGTTTGAAAAGATGTCCGCGGCTAAAATTTTTGAAATTAGATGCAAATGAATTTATACAGTTGAGCTAAAAGTTTTGAAGTTAGATGGAAACAAATTTATACCGTTGAAGCCAAACAATGTTTCACTGTAAAGGCTGAAGTCTGATCAGTGTCTGATCAAAATAGAGAAAAGATTGTTTAGCCAAAGGAGGAATGGAGTGAGACAAGAAGATAAAGAGGTCCAATCCTGCCAAGACCAACACAGACCCTTCCATACCATCTAGGTAGGGACACAAACACTAATATTATACCACAGCACAATGATAACAGAGAATGTGTTATAGACACAGAGTAGAATATTATTCAGCCATAAAATTATGAAATCCTGTCATTCATGACAAATAATAAATATGTACAATTATGTTGGAAATTAAAATATAAAAACATCTAAGCAAGTATTTAACACTTACTGAGAGTTATGCCTTGAATATACACTATTTCTATACTTATGACAACCTAGCATGGTAAGTAGCATAAAGGCAAATTGGCCTCATAGAAGTTGTTACACAGCCAATTAGTGACTGAACCTAGATTCAAATTCATATTTCAATATAAAACCCAAATATTTTCTCTCTACCAAGCAATGTAATTGTTTTTCGTAATTTGCTATTTACCTGCTATATCAGATTAACAAATATTTATATTGAATGTGTTGTTATGTTTGCTATATTTATGGTTAAATGCCAAAAAATTGTGCATGGCATATTGAATATGAGAAATATTTACCTTCCAGTCAATCCATGCTTTGTCTTTGTAAAGACCCCCATTTTATGTAGTCAAGTGAGATGCCTGCACTGGGTGTTTTACCCACATTTGTGCCATCCTGGAGCCAGGCTCAGGCATGCCACATGAGGGCAGCTCCTCTAGGAAAAGGTTCAAAGGGGTGTCTTCCTTTGACAGTTATTACTCTGGTCTGGGTTGGTATAGGTCATGGAGAAAAGAAATAACACATGAATCAGACAACTCTGCAGGGGTCAGTTTTTCTTTCTAGTAAGTCTTAGAAATGATTCTGGGAGGCAAATAAAAACTGTTTGAAAACTGAGAACTTTTGATTTTCTTAGGCAGAATAAATGTGTGCCACTTATAAAAGCTTAGAGTCAGGACTTCAGATGATGGAGTGTTTTGCTATTGTTAAATAAATAGGACAAGTTAATTGATTCTCATCTACGGGACATGGGAGTCTATCTTGCAAAATCAGCTAATGTACCTAATCATGCGCAGAAGTCAGATGTGAGTTCTTTATGTGCACATCAATAATAAGCCATTGCTAAGAAGCACAGATACAGGGCTTTCTATTCTTTTGCTCATAACACTTTCTGCCCGTATGTTTCATCTTTGACAACACAGCAGAGGCATGCAATATTTCTTACTTATTTTCTGACTTACTGTATAGGTCAGTTGTCTGGGAAATGCCATAAGGAAGTTTCTGTATATTTACTTAAGTTGCTTCCACAAATTGCTGTGTCAGTTCAGGATATGAAATTCTATAGGAACTGTAATTTTTATGTCTTTCACTTTATAGTGTTTCAAGGTTTCATTGTCTTCTTTCTTAAAGTATGTTATAAAGAGATTGGGCCAGCTAACTCTAACCACAAACAATTTTGACCCAAACGGCAGAGTTTTTACATTTTCTGCCATTATTCCATTTCAGGATTTTGTGTTCTTTTTCACATGGTCACAGTAAAAAGTGGTCTACCAAAATGAAATCAATGCGTGATGTGAATGAATATATTAGAGGAGTAAGAACACTGGACCTAGCTGGGAGTGGTGGTGCATGCTTGTAATCCCATCACTCAGGAGGCTGAGGCAGGAGGATTGCCATGAGTTTAAGGCCAACCTACACTACACAGTGAGACTGTGTCTCAAAAAAACAAAGTAAAACAAAGCAAAGCAAAGCAAAACAAAACAAAACACTGAACTTAAGGCTTAAAAGACTACACATTGTTTTCTTTTGATTGATCTGAACTCTAGATTGGATTAGTGTCATCCTGCCCAGTCAGGGTGGGCAAAAGTTTTCTTAGCTGCAAGTGAGTATGGAAACAGGGTTGGCAGCACAAAAAGTATCAGCCCTCCCTGTCATGTGTCTATGCTGGCTGGTGTGTTCCAGGCATGGCTGTGGTGTCGTAGAGCTCTGCTAATGTTGTCACTGTCATTTTCCACAAGGCATTCTAAGCAGAATTTCCAAGTCATTTAATGAATGCAGAGTAAAAACCAGTTGTCATCCCTTGTAAAATGACAGGTTGAGTCCCTAAAGTTCCCATTAGAATGTTGTAATGTCAAGCCCTTGTAGATATTTTTACATATGCAAAGGCTGTGGGTTGAGAACAATATTTAGTGGGATGGAAGGACTTCCTTATAATAAAAAGTTAGCTAAATAGGAGAGGACATTTAGGTAAGGACTCAAGGGTGGTTGAGGATTTCTTGGTATCATTTAACTGCCATGTCCTAAATATCATCTGTTCTAGCTGCCTTTTGAAGATCATTCCATTTAGACTTTTAAAAACTAAGGACATTGAATTTCTAATTTAAACTTAAATTTTTTTTCTACCACTTAGATTAAATGAAAATTGGAATATTTTAAATTTAAAACACAATTCAGCACACAGTTTGATGAATGCTCAGAATACAGTTATAACAAACTACATTGCACTACACTTTTTTGGGTAGTGGATGTGAGAAGAATTTCTCAAAATACATAGTGGCAATGAAGTAGACATTGTTTAATATTTTAACTCTGCCTTTTTGTTTAATGTTCCGATGATATGGAAAAAACCCAGTTAAAGTCTTCATGAATGATTTACCATATCATTGAAATCGTCTTTTTGAATGAAAGACATTTCTATTCTAGGCATGATTAACATCTCCCATATTAAACAATAAACAGTAAAATAGTCCCTTAATATTGAGTAGGGCGTTGTGATAGAAAAAAAGGTTTTCTAATATATTTTTACCTTTTCACTTATTTAATCACCTTTCAGAAACCTCATTTAGAAACTTATCTTTATCATGTTGGCGGATTTGTTTGCTTTTCCTTTTGATGGGATCGTGGCCTTTTGTAAACTAGAGGTAGGACTAAAGAAAACACCTGTTGTTTTGACATATGCCTCTGTGTTTCTCTCAAACCCTGGCTCATTTTTAAACTCAGGTTACCCAAATGACTCATGTTAGCATTATAATAATGTCACCCCAAACAAAGATTTTCCCTATGGTTACACCAAGATTCTTGCTGCTGAGGGCTTGTGAACTTTCTTATATCCCTGTTGTGATTTATCTCATAATAAATATGGGCCATCTTTTTAAACTTTAATATAGCCATTTATTGTAAAGAACATAAAAGGACACAATAAAGAAATCCCGTGAGGCAAGAAACTGCTCCGAGGGAAAAATAACTCAGATAGGGAAAAGGAGAAAAGAAGGAAGGGAAAAGAAAAAAGTTATAAATTTGTATATATGCACTTAAGATAGCTAAGATGATTGTACTGCTAATTTTATCAGCTCTTGGAACAAAACAGTTATCCTTTATAGGATTAGATCAATTTTACATGTCTATATCTGGTAATCTGAGTAACTCTTTTGAAGATAACTATGAAAAATAACAACCTTTGTTAAGCTCCTACCACCTAAAAGCTGATATTGTTATTGTTTTGGGTTTTTTTGTTATCATTATTTGTCTCTTTTGTTTCTTGTTTTTCATGTAATTTTCGTTTTGTTTCATTTTTCCCTCTTTAAAAAAATAAAAAGACATCCCATGATGAAAAGAGTTGAAATTTTTGGGGTAAATTGATAAGTTTACCTCTGACTCTATCATTTACTAACTTGACTTCTGCAAAGACTTGGTTGGGCTTCTTGAGACTGTTTTTCTGATATGAAATACAGGAATAATATTCTTATTCAGTAGCACCTAGGAAAGCTCCTAATGAGTAACAGAGTCCCCAAAGTAGTTGTGATTTTTATTATGTTATGTTTATTAGCTACCAAACAGCAAAAATTAGAAATATAAAAAGAGCATGGAACATGACTATGTTTTGGTCGAATTGGGAATTGAACATTTCCTATACAGTCTGTTTTCACTTATTAGGTAGAGAGAGTCTTGTAACAATATAGAGTACTATTCTATTTAGAATATTGTATAGATTAAATTTATGCAGACCCACAGGATTAATCTGCCTAACTGGTGCTCCTCTAGGAGTTGGTAAGAGCAAGCAACACGATAGAAACCATTAACTTACATTTTAATCTAAAAATCAATGGGTAAAGGGTGTATGCTGTATGCAATTTTGCATACATTCTACATGACTAGAAGTGAAGTTTCTTTGTGGTTTGCTTTTGTTAGAATGAAATACAGCACTGTGAGAAACACTTAAACTCAGTCAAATATTCAGTCCCTTCATTCATTCTTTTGATGTAATAAAAATAACAAACATTATTTTTAATTTGTAAAACAGTACAAATGATATCAGCTAGTATTTGTGGAATGGTTACTTTGTTTACTATGCTAAGCCCTGAAGAAGCAAAGACAACTGGGATTTAGGTTCTGCCTTGATACAGTTGACTAGTAGGGCAAAACAAACAAATAAATGCCACTAATAATTCCTGTAGATACTTTGATGACATTGATTAGGGAACAGGGTAAACATGAAGGTAGGTAACAGGAAGCTAGTGGAAGTAGGAGGAGTTAATCTTGAACTCGTTAGTGTGAAATTGAAGGTCATTTATGATTTTACACCAGCCAAATCTCTTAGTGTCATCCCTTACTGTTTCCACTGCTCCCATGTCCCTCCTCATAAATACACAGTGCTCCATATTGTATTAAGCTGGCATTCACTGACACTCTGTATTAAATTTTATTTTGCATCGCTCCCCATAGTTGTATTATTTTAATTTTAGAATGACCTGGGGGTATCTCCAACTTGGTGGAAATCGAGACCTAGGCTGAGATTTAAATCAGGCATCAGTGGAGAAAAAAATATCTTCCAGGAAAGAGATTATCTTCTTACTGAACATGTTGGAAGTCTAGAGTTTCTATTGTAGATGTTTAACCTGAGCATGGTGCTTAAAAGAATAGGCTACAGAGCGCCATGTTATTAACCAAACCAAGAAGCTGGCAAATGTCTTCCCCTGAGAACTTTCTAAAACTGAGGACAGAGTCTCAGTGAGTGAGCATCAGCACACTCGCTCTGTGGGTGACATTTTCTTGTTCAGGACAATTGCGTGGTTTGAAGCAACATCTGCATAGTTAACCCAACAGACTTTCTATTCTTGCCTATCATGTGAATGTGGCTGAGAAGTTCATGGCAACAACTTTGTATCTGATCTTAAGAGACATGTTGAACAGAAACACGGTTCTGGGGTAACAAGTTTGTAACACTGGGCTTGTAAGCAGTCCCTCTGTCCCTAGAATTCAAGCCTGGCAAGTATCCTTTTTATTCATTTCATTCATTCTGTGTATAATCTTTGATTGCTTATGTCAGATAACATGTGAAGAAATAACCTGTATTAGTTACTTTTCTCTCATTGCCAAGAGAAAATACTCTAGGGGCAAAAGGTTTAATTAGCTCATGGTTTGCAGAGGTTTCAATCCATGATTACCTGGTTCTAAGTCAGGGTGGCATGGCAGAGGGGTAAACAGTTCATGGTGGTGGAAGGCAGTAAAAACAATAAGAGCAAAAGGGGGAAATAAACCTCTTCTCTTTTATTTTATGCAGACTGTTGAGATTAGGGCGGTGCCAATCCAATCAGTGGAGAGATCCAGCAATTACTCACCCTTAATCCCAGTGCCCCGAATCCCAGCATTTTACTAGGAATCAATCACAAACTAGATTGATCTGCCTCCACAAAAGGCCTATCTAAAACTGCATGAGGCTTTGGGGGGACATCTAGACCTAAACCATAGCATAACCCAAACTCTTTGCAGTAACACCAGTAAATGTTAAACTTGTTTCAGACTTTACTCACTGGGATAACAAGGTAAAGGCCATGGTCAGGTTTTTTTAGGAATACTGCATGTGCTACAATTTTGGACATTTTTCTTACATGAACAAGGACATTTTCATATAATTCGAGGAGGGTTTCTTTCAGATCATTATTTAATATGAGATTTCTTAAAGGAAGTGAGCCCAACTAAAATGTTCCTTTATCTGTGTTATTTCTTCAAAATATAGTTTACCAGAAAAATATTCAGATTTACTCTTTTTTTGTGTTTGTTTCTGTGGAATCCAGGGTCTCATAGTAGTCAAACTCTCTATGACTAAACTACTTCCCCAGCCTCCTTACTTATTTCAGTGATAACCACAGTGTAGTACCAAACTATAAGGATTCATAAAGATGTCTTCAAAGTTGTGAAATGAGGAAAATAGGTTAACAAATATTTGCTTTAATTATTTTTCCATTCTAGGAATGAAATAAAACCCCGGGCCACATACATGCTAGGCAAATACTCTATCACTGAGTTATATCGAAAGCCCAATATTTGCATTTTAATTAGACTAAATCCCTAGTTTAGGAGAAAAGAACACTAAAGCAAAGGGAAGGTCTCTGGCTGGTGTTGGAAATGATTCAGAAGTCTTCTGAGGTCTGTTAATCTTATATTTATGGAGAATGTCTAAGTCCAATGCAATTACTTTTTATTTATAAAAAATATTTGTGATTTAAATAAAGCAGAGGCAAATGTAGCCACAGCACCACAAGAACTGCCAGGCTACATCTGTGAGGCATGCTTGGGTAGGTAAGGATACCAAGGGAATCTAATGGAGTGGGGGGAGGGGAGGAAGAAAATGTATCTTAGGTTTTTGTGCCTTCAAAGAAAGGTGCAACTCTGGAATACAGGGAGGAAGTTAGGCAAAGCACAGTATCTATAATGAGAGCTTCGAAGTGGAGATTTAAAGGAAGAGTTTAGCTTTATGAGAAGTGATGCACATTAAAGTTAGGCCAGCTCCTAAATTTCTTTTATATAAAGAAAAAGCAGATTCTAGGGATTTTGCTATTTATATGGCCTTAAGTCATTTAACCTTTGCAGAGTTCACTTTCCTCATTTATAAAATAAAGAGATTGAATTAAATAATCTTGCAGTTCCCTAAAACTCTGATATCTATGAGATCGGAATTGATGCTAAAAGGAATTAAAGATATTATGCATCCATTTATCTTCTCCCCATCAGAAACAAAGCAAATGAACAAAAATTGACTGTACTCCATAAAAGGAGTTGCACAAAAAATCAGATTGATGATGAATTAGTGAATGCTTCAAATACTCCCTTTGTACTTAAAAAAATCTCATTAGGCTGGATCCCTTTCCATCTGAGTTGGATGAGATTGTTGAGTCAATTTATCCCTGCTTCCTCCTGCCCGGGCCTTTTCTAGTCCCCTCCACTAAACAAAGAACCTTGGTTCCCCCGTATCACGAACCTGTCTCTCACCTTTATGCCTTTGTACACCAACCTTTTGCTTGACTACACATGGCATCCACTTCGGCGCCATGACAAGAGATTGCACCAGAAAGTCTGACCTTTCAGAAACCTTAGCCTTTCCCACAAAAAGCAAAGTCTACTTAGCTGACCTGCTCTTTGCTCTCCAGCATCTGAGCATGATTCTATCATTATAATTTTTAATTGTTCATTTACCCTTGTCCTACTAGTCTGTAAACTTCTGAAAGACAGAGGTCTCATTTATCTTTGAATTGCAGGGCTGAGTGCTTCGCCTGGCACTAGAAAATACTCAATTAATGTTGCTGAATAAAGGAATGAATAAATAATTTAACACTATTCAGGGAAAGATGTAGAGACAAAACAACATCTTTAAAAGACAACCCAGACATATGTCTGCTTTTTCTAACAGTCTATTGCAAACGAATGCTCTACCACCTTCCCACTGGGAAGAGTCTAACAGCAGAGGTAATACTAATCATTCCCATTTGCATGCAATTGTCAATTTTCCTGAGCTGTGTTTGGCTGGTAGCAATGGAGTCTAATCTGGTTTCATCCATTGGAGAGCATTTCATCCTAATAGCTGCATTGCCATAAGTTGGAAGTGCGTCACGCACAAGCTACTTATTTCTGCATCATAAACTTCTAATGTTTCTTTAGGCTGATAGGAGTCTGTGTTTCTTGGAGTCGGGAGATGAGCTGAATATTCTTTTCTACCAGGCAATGTCTTCGATTACCCTTGTCCTTGTGCCACTTTCTTGGTCACAGTGCTCAATGGAAACCTAGAATTTCTGGAGTTAACGAACCTTTTCTTCCAAGATGCTGCTGTCTCCTTAAAATCAAATATAGGTTCCCAGATGCTGACTAGCAATAAGAGGCTGTCCATTTCCAGAATTTATTCCTCAGAGGAAGGTGTGCCAAGTGTCAATTTTGGGGCAAACTTGGCTCAATTCGTGCTACTCCTCTTTACCTCAAAATCTCCTGATTCTTTTTCCTCTAATTCTCTAGAAGAGGGCTGTTGTGAGAAGATAATAAGCACAAGATGTGGCAGGAGGTGAAAAGCAGACCTCAGCAATGAGCCACTGATGGCTGAGGACCCATTCTTGAGGTTTGGTGTTGAAATGGGCCTGGGCAGACAGAAATGACTTGTACAGGATCCTGAGCCCTGTAGAAACTACAAACCACTATGGAGATAATAGTTTAGTAAGTGTGATAACTGTTAACCCTGGAGTAAGCATGTACTGTTTCATGCCATTTTTTATCTTCTGACACTTGAGTGGAGTGGATTGTAGTGCATAAAACGTGATCCACTGACCCTCTGGAATATCTATTTTTTTGCTTATTTCTAGGTTTTCCTTTACTTACAGGGGTAGGACCAAGCTACTTTATCATATGACTGATTATAATTATAAATGCAGGGCAGACACAGAGGAGGAAAGAGATATGACTCTGGCTCTAGACCCATTGAGAAGGCATTTACTTGGTACCCATGCAAAGTTCGGGGGCCACAGGGAAGACAGTCCTATGTCCTTGACCTCAAGGAGCTCACAACGTCATGGGGAAGATAGATATTTAACATGTTTGCAGTCAGCCTTCCCCTGACATGGTAGAAATATTTCTAGGAAATAGGACAAGATGAAGTCTAGATTAAAGGACAGTGTGTGTGCGTGTGTGCGTGTGTGTGTGTGTGTGTGTATGTGTGTGTATAGGGAGTTTAAACTGAGACTTGAGAAGTGAATAAATATTTATAGGCCAAAATGGCATTCCAGATAGGATAGATTTAGAATTCCAGGCCTAGTTGCTCAAGTTGGTTTTCGATAGTGGAGATGTACACAAGTAGATTAGGGCTGACTCAGAAGATTTGTGATCCTAATACAGTATATGACAGATGTTAGCATTCCAAAGGCAATAGTCTAGCAGGTAGTTGGGGAATGGAAGTGGTGGATCCAGGCAGTTTTTACCAAAAGCACACTATACTGCAGGGCCTCAGACACCAGAATAGCCTATAAGGTAATACGTATAACATCTTCCTCTGCAGAGAGGGATAATAAAACAAAATGAGACTTTTAGGAATCATAACTGTTGGGCACCCCAAGGATGAAAGTCCATACAGGACTCCAAGGATCATCAGGAAATATCCACATCTTTGGAAGTTCATATAAAAACTTAAACACTGTTAGAGTGTTAAGAATGTGAAGGAAGAAATTGCTGGGGTTGAATAGTTGGACCTAGTGTAGGATTGTTCCAGCTGCAGAATTGTTTCAACCAGGACTGGCTCAGGAGCTATAGAGGAGAAATGGAAACCTGCATGTGGAGATCCATCACCAAGGCATTCACCTTCTATCTATGTGAGGCACTGAGGCCAAAGAAATGCCTCCTATTTCCTTAAGACGGAAGGTTAAACTTTCTTTAACCATGACCTTCACTTTCAGTGTGTTAGTTGTTCTCAAAGACATATGGTAATTGACAGGTGCCTTCTACTGTAAGTTCACCCTCCTCTAGGTGGCCAACTGGGTCCTCAAATTGGGTGCATGGCTCCTCTGTACTCTTACTTTTTGAAAAAGTAACTGAGAAATGTTCTATACCACAACAAAGTCCTTTTTATCTCTAACACTTTGGTTTTCCTTTACTTTCTTCTTGAAATTGTGGGAATGGCTTCCTTGCCTTTAACCTTTATCACTGAAGACCTATTCAAGTTCTATATCTTGCCCCTCATACCTTTAGTTATGTGCTTTAAAGCATTTCTAGACAAACCCAGCCTATGCAGACTGCACAAACTGCTCTTTTCTCCTATACTACAGCACTGAGGGTTGGCATCACATCATTAATGTATAATTATTCTTTAATGTTTTGAGGAAACTGGCTTGTCATCTCCTTATTCAACAAACTACTATAGAAAGTTTCTATCTCTGCCATATTCTCATCTATTCCTTAGTACATAGACCTGCTCTGGGGAACCACATCAGGTTAAGTCACATAGATTGGCCAGATGCTGAAATAGTTTTTAGAGAGATGGTCTTGAGTTCCACTAGACACTTAACTTGTATTTGGTTTAAACAGGGTTAGGGTCTTGTTTTAATTCTAGTCAATAAGATTTACATGAAGGTTTTTGTTTTCCAACCATGATCTTTTTTTATATTTCCTCCCATATTTTATGTGATCTGGGGATTTCTATTAGCACCACTACCAAGTTTAGAGTGAAATAGGACAGAAAACATCAGTGGTTAACAAGCACAGATGATTTCTCCATCGCAGTTCAAAGCATTTGCTCTATTGGGGTAGCCAAATTAGATCTAAAAGTCATCTGGATACTTGAGAGTTTAAAAATCATTATCATTGTTGTTCTGAATCCTGAGACTTTCTTTAAATAAATAAGAGAAAAATTTTACTTCATGATAAATCCAAATGAAAATGAAAGTTCTATCAACCATGACAGTATTTGGGAGACTTGAGTCATGAAAGGGGGCAGTCATGGTCACTATGTTCAGCTCTTCTATTTCACCAATTTCTGGATGCGTGTGATGTCACTACTTCTATCTTACAGAGTAAGTCTAAAATCCATCAGAACTGCTAGTAACATGGAGACCATAAAACAAAGAGCACACTTTTTAGAAGTGATAAACTGTGGCTTCTTATTCATAATTATCAAGTTGTTTCTGGCAGTTCACATGGAAGTTTGAGGCATTTTGAGAGGAGAGGCCTGGGATGAATAGGTCTGGTATAAATCTCACCCTACCACTTCCTAGCTTGTGACTGAGGTCATTCATTTAGGCTTTCTGATTGTCAGCTCAGTTGTTGATAAAGTGCAAGATGATACTAACAC
>RJWT010018782.1:0-18698 GCA_004365215.1 Cuniculus paca
GATTTCATGGGGTGGAAACCTACTCAGCTACAATGGAAGATAACCTCAAGGCTCTTGTAGGTAGACAGAGGCAAGTGGTAATAGTGCTCATGGATGTAATGGTTCGGAGTCACAAGGGTGAATTT
The DNA here is from genome assembly GCA_004365215.1 of Cuniculus paca. NCBI lineage: Eukaryota > Metazoa > Chordata > Mammalia > Rodentia > Cuniculidae > Cuniculus > Cuniculus paca. Next base: position 126 of record RJWT010018782.1, read on the forward strand.
TGTGTTGTCTCCATAGCATAACAAACTAAAGGTGTTAGTGGGATCCAAAATGCACAATACATATTGGGAAAGTCAAAGGGGAGGAATTATCTAAAAAGGGAAGGAAATGACCACTATTAATCTATTATCATGATTTGAAATTCAGATTGTATTATTGTTCTGATTAGTTTCATTTTATTCTGATGTGTTTGATTTTATTATACTTGATGGCATGGACAGCTATTTTAAAGATAACAAAATATATAATTGCAGCCATTGAGGATGTGCAATTATCTTGTTTAGAAACCCTGTCTGGCTTTCATTGTTTGTTTTGATTGATTTTACTCTATTCTGTGTGGTTTGATTGTAATATGTCTGAAGGTGTAGGGATCTAATCTGAAGATAACAACTATTATGGTAGCCAATGCTGTTTTGCTAGTGTCTTGTAATTCTGTACTGCTTACATAGTTTTGCTTTGTTTGTTTTGTTTTGTTATGTTTCGTTTTGTTTCTACTGTTTTAGTTTGTTGTGTTTTGTTTGATTTTACTTATCCCTGATGGTATGGGCAGGTATACTGCAGATAACAAGAGGCATTATGGTAGCCTTACTGATTGCTTTTTACCCTGTTTAAAAGTCATGTACCATGTTCATTGCCTTGTTTTGATTGACTTTACTCTGTTTTGTTTTGTTTGATTGTATTCTTTTCAAAATAAAAAAAAATAAAGATAACAATATGCAATATAGTGACTATTATTAATTTCCTATTGGCTTGTTTTGAAATCCTGTATTGCTTTTATTATTTTGTTTTGTTTTTATTGTTTTGTTTTCTTTTAAACTCTTAAAGAATGGCTTACAATGAAAATCAAAGAAAGAAGAAACTATAGATTAAGAGACCTATTAGCCAAATGCACATGTGGTCCTTGTTTGGACGATGAATCAATTATGAAAAGACAGTAAAAAAGCAATTCACACTTAGACATATACGAATAAGGATTTATGAAAACTATGAATATTAGGTGATATTAATGAAGTATTATCTTTAGGTATGATAATGACATTGTGATTATGTTTCAAAAAAAGTGTCTTATGCTTTAGAAATGTATACTGAAATATTTACAAATAACATTTTTAAGTTAAATTATATGAGATCATCATCTTTTAGGTCCAAATGATTGGATACGATTTCTATATTTCAATTAATATATCATCTGTTACTTGTATCACAACAATCAAGTTGGGAAGGTATGAGGCTACTGAATGAATAGGTGTTACAGATGAAGAAGACTGACCCAGAATAAATGATTACTGTAGCTAAATTATGAGTGTTTGAGAGTTCGTTGTTCCGTAGTTTGATATTTCAATATTGTTTTCAATGAAAATAAACAAGATGAGACAACCCAACTTATGTAACTGTGCCTCATACAATGCTTATTAGCACTAAGAAACATGGTGTTATGGTTGATACATTGTGTCAACTTGAGAAGTTTAGAAGTTTAACTGAGAGACTCAGCAAGGAGCCAGGGTTCTTACTTTGTAAATATCCTCATCCTGTACAAAGGAGGGCAAGGACATTTTGTGAGTGTTAGACCCACCCTGAAAGGGGGGGGTGGTGGCCTGTGTACAATATAAGGGAAGAGAGGAGGCTTATTTTCCCTTCTTTTGCTCTGGCTGCTGCCTTGAAGTGTTGCAACAGTGCTGTGCCACCCTGCCTTGGAGCCAGCTGATTATGGACTGAAATCTCCAGAAATGTAAGCTAAATAAACCTTTCCTTGCTTCACTTTGGGTGTCAGGTGTTTTGTCCCAGCAAAGAAAGAAAAGTAACCAAGACACGTGGTAAATACTAAAAAAACCCACAGATGTTGAAAACTACTTAAATCAATATTCTTACAAAGGCCCATCTGTAAGAAATGATGGATTCATAAAAACACAGCTTACTAACAATGCTAATAATCTAAATTGGCAAAGGAAGATAGATAAAAAATAAAAGAATGCTCTTCATATTTTATAAAACTGTTACATACGACATAATTGACTTATTTTAATTCAGCAAATTTTACTGTCTTTAAGTTTATGACAGCTATATATTATTCCTTACACTACAATCTCTTTCACCTACTTTTAATCTGTATATTATATCGCTTCATTTGGGCTGATTAAATACATTTGCACTGAATTCCATTACCTCTCTGTTTACTAGGTATACATATATAGAATAATAGTTATAATTTGAAATGTCCAATAAGCTTTCTAGTGTCTCTTTAAAGTATCACACATATTCTTTCTAAATACAAGTTTACCATTTGAAAAGAAATTTTTTCCTTATAGCCAAGAAAATGTGTGTGTCTGTGTTGTGTGTGTGTGTGTGTGTGTGTGTGTATATATATATATATATATCATTACTCTTACTAAATATAACCAATGTGCATAAGGATAGATTGTGCATAAAAGGATAGGTTTGTTCTATCTTGGCTATCTCTGGAAGAGTTTATTAAGATATAATAGCTTACAAGTTACAGAAAAAATTTTAAGGGCTTTAAACACTGAGCCCACATCCCCAGCACCAGAAGAAACTTAATAATGAAAGCTGTCAACCAATAAAATTAAATACCACCTGAAGAATGAGTAGCCCTTAATGGATGTATTAAACCAAAAAGTTAGATAGCAATTTATCAGGTATACTGAAAAAGAGATTTATGAAGAAGGCTAAACTTGATAATCTCAGTATCTCTGTCACCTTATTCGGGTTATGATTTTTGTAAAGTTACCTAATTTCTCTGAACTTAAGTTTTTCTTCAGTACAAAATGTCTCATACTTTTACCATCAAGATTAAATGAAGGCATGCAAATAAACCGGTTAACATAGTACCCGGGACGTATTAAACTATTATAGAAACTTAGACTAGTTACACAGCTGGTTCTGAGTGTATAAGCAACTGATATTATCTTCATTACTATTGCTATTGTTAATATTATACAAAGAAATAGGACAGTTGATGAATGGAACAGAGGAAACCTTTAGCCTGAGGCATAATGGGTTGAGTAGCAGAGGGAACAGAGGGGTCATTCTTTGGAAGAGACATCCAAGACCAACATGTCAATATTTATATAAGCAACTGGAAGTACTGATGATGACCCTAGGGCTAATGGTAATTAATTCAATTAGTTTATTGAACAATACTATGTGCCAATAACTGTTTTAGGACCTGAAAATACAGTAAGAACAACAAAATTCCTGCCCTGTAGGAGTTTACTGTTTGGTATTTCTGGTGATTTTAATGATACGTGATTATTACCTAAACATAAAATAATTGAAGAAAATATCAACTTGAAGCATGTACATGATATACAGTAGCTATAGCATGATGTTAGAAATGCTTATATCCCTTAGACTACTAGTGCTATAAAGTTTGTAAAGGGAATGACATTTTACATTACAGTGGCATGCATACATACACAAAATACCTGTAACAAAATTATCCTTTGGCAGCCAAGGATCAAATGAAAATAAATTTCTGGGCACTAATTCAAGCCATGGTTGAGAATTCAATGGCAAAAATAAGCTATGTTTTACTTTTACTATAAATGTCAACTTATTGGAATAATGCACAATAGCTATCAGTCTTCAAAGCACAGGATACAGTATAACTTGTGATTTGGAAGTAAATCAAAATATATAGCTAAAGAAAACTAATGAAATATTATTCAAGCAGTTCAATATTTGTTAGTTTTAGTTCTCATGAGCTTCATAAAATGTTTGGTATGAAACGCTAATGCTGTTTTTGATAAAACCTGTCTAAACAAGATGAATATTATTTATCAAAACACAAAAACAATGTCTTATTCTGATATGGACATTTGCTAACTTTAAATTCTATCATCTACCCGTTACCAGAATATTTACTGCTTGTTTACTTAACGCAGCCTTTTATGAGAAGGCACTTGCAGAATATTCACTGGTTGCTAAATATTATTGTTAGAAGCAACAAGAGATGGTTATCTATTTATCTCTGTTCCTTGAAAAAAATACAGCAAAGAGAACAAAATGTTCTACTGCCAAAGCTCAGTCTAAATGTATCTGGATAATAGCAAAGTGGGTGGTTCCTTGGAACTTCAGAGGTAACAGCACTTGAAAATCAGCCTGAAGGAGAAAATTCTTTTCAATAATTACATTATGAAAAAGAAAACATGAAGAGAAAACTTTTTCCTTGAAAAAGCAGCAATTGAGTTGAAAACCAAAGAGAGAAAGTCTGCTGTCCTATAAGCATCTGCCTAGAAAGAAACATCAAAACTGAGAAGAATGAAGATTTAATAGCAAGGTTAGACCTACACAGCAAATAAAAAAGAAATAGCCAAGTGGTTTCTAATCAGATTCACTTATATATGTGAAAATTTTGGGAGATAAAAGTAACATCACACCTCACGTGTACATTGCACACTGTCATTGTCACAGAGTTTTAGGTCGAAGAATGGTTCTTCAGTAAAATCTTTGCTCATTTTCTAGAGTATAAATTGCTCCTTTTGGGGGCAATGGTGTCTTAATCCACTGTGTATATTTTTATGGCTGGTATCTAGATGCCCCCCACCAAGCATCATGTGCTTGGGGCTTTTTGGAAGTGGCTAGATCTAGTGTGTGTGAATATGGACTAGGGGTATGATAACTAGATTAGTCCACTGATACATTTAGCATAGTTCTGGGTGTAGATAATGGGAAGGCCAACAGTGGGTATGGGTGGCCCACCCAAAAAGTCTGTCGCCTTGATGGGACAAAGTGGAAGGTAGGGCTGTGGCTGTGGCTGCAGCTGCTGCTGCCTCACCATCAACTGTTTCTTCTCTGTGGTGTCCCTCTGCCATGCCACCTTGCCTTCAGTAAGCAGACTATGGACTGAAAACTTACAAACTGTGACCCAAAATTAACCTTTCTTCTTTTAACTTATAGGTGTCAGGTACTATGTCTCAGCAACAAGAAGAGTAACTGATACACATGTATTTGAGAATTTATCACAGTCCATGTTGCATTACAACTTACTATAAAATGACTGTATCTATTCCACTGTATTATAAATTACCAAAGAGGTACACTTTAATTTTTATTTCTCTATAAACTAGTATATGTCTCTACAAATAGATACTAAATAAATTTTTGTGGAAATGTACTACATTATCTTCTACAATGTCTACCACAATCCTATAAGTTGGTAAACGTAGGTATTATACATGTTTTATAAAACTGAAATACAAGTAGGTTATGTATTGTATGCAGGTTCACCTAGGTTTCAGAACCTCAGATGACTTGGCTAATAATTCTGCTTTGATGATATCACAGGGCTTACCAGACTTGGGGTACATAAATTCATAGAAAATTTATAAAATTTAGAATGAAACCGAGCAATCATGAGTTAGCAATACTCTATAAAAATATCACTTATACAGTATTTATTGCAGAGAACCAAGAAAACAATATGAGATTTATAATCTTGAGTTTTCTTTGCATCTGAACTCTACTATTGTAGGAATATGCTTTTAAATAAGGATGGCATGTATAGATCTTTTACAAAAGGCAAAGGGATCAAGAGATGGAGGGAGAGGAAGTAGAGGAGGGGATGTATTATGTACATGTACCAACTTCCCATGATGAATTATTATGAACTACAAACATGTACTAACACAAAAAATTTTAAGACTGACATGACAGTTAATTATCAACCAATGACTATACACTAAATACATAACTAGAACAAATAAAACATGAAAAAAATAAAAAAAGATAGAGCTGGCAGTGGTAAAATACTTGTCTAGCATATAACAAGGCGCTGGGTTTGACGCCTAGTACCAAAAAAGAAGGAAGAGAAAAAAAAAAAAGCTAGCTTCAAAAGCAAGATAAACATCTCCAATGACCAATAAAAGGAAACTTAGTTAAAGATATATTCTTCTTGATTATAGATCTTAAATAAAAATGACAGAGTTCAGTAAAACACAAGCCCTTGTCTTTAACGCTGAACTGGTTTAAGAAAGTGGGCTATAGACTGGGTGTGGTGGTGCACCCCTATAATCCCAGCACTGGGGAGGCTGAGGAAGGAGGATCAGTGGAGGTCCGAGCCCAGCTTTGGCTACATAGTGAAAAACAAGGCCAGCCTGAACTACATGGCAAGATCTTTTCTCAAAAAACAAAAAACAAGAAAAGTGGGCTATAAAATACACACAGAGATCAACCTTCACCTAGGTCTTTTAGCAAACTGGCTTCTTAAGAAGTAGAGGCAGCTGACATTCCTATTAAACCACTAAGAAACTAAATCAAAGTATTCAATGTTTCTGCTAAAGGATCTGTCATATTTGTAATATATGGTAAATGATGATAAAAATTACTGGATTCTGAAATAAGAATTGGTTCTGGATTGGGTACAAGGAAGGGAGGGGAATGTCAAAATGAAAAAGTAATTGAATATTCAAAGACACATACAGAGAGGGAAAGAACAATAGCAGAACAATAACACCCACTCTAAATGAGCCAGTAAATCAAAATTCAAAATCATACAGATATAGCTCAGTGGTAGAGCACTACCCTAGCATGCACGAGAAAAATCAATCTTCAGATTGATGATGAACATTTGTAATCAACTGTTTCTTAATCTGTGATCTTCCGATTTCTCCCTACCTCAACATCCTACCAGTATTTCAAATTTACACATTATTATAAAACTAAGGGTAAACTGTCCAGTTGGGTCACTGATTGCTAGTGGAGGGGAAAATGTGTAGCTCTAGTAATCTGGCTGTAAGAATCAGAATTGTCTGAGTTTAATCTCAGCACTACAAAAAAATAAATTTTTAAAAAAGGAATCAGAATTTTCAGATGAGAATAAAATTATTCTACCACACTAGAGAAAGTTCATCTGAAAAGGACATTCAATCAGATAATAATTTTATTTACTATTTCCTTTTATCACCTTCCATTTAGGTCAAGTAGATGCAAGTAAAGTACCAAATTCAGAATAAGCAAAACTAACCACAAGATTAGTAATAAAAGTAATAAAAGCTGTCCTCTTTCAAAAGTTTATCATTTAAATAGAGATAAGATTTTACAAAAAATTTGGAAAGTAAATGGTGCAATATTTCTGGCAAAAATGGGGTGAACAGGGGAACAGATTTAATATCCTGCCAGAAACAGAGTTTAAAAAAAAAACTAGACAAACCATAGTTCTGTCCCACCTCATGCCTGTCTGCCTTGTGAGTTCCCAGTTTTCTCCATCTTGGACTCATCTCACCTCATGGTTTTACTCTATAAAAGTCCCTAGAAAAGACAGTCTTTGGCAACCCACTTGGGACCCCTTCTGTCTCTCTCTCAGACAGAAGTTTTCTTTCTCTCAATAAATATATATATTCTGCTCATAAAAAAATAGACAAAATATATAAAGTAACAGTTTTCAAGACATTGGACAACAGGTTCACACAAGATGGGAAATAAAATAAGTGGGCACAATGACTGCCTTAGCTTCCTATACTGAGTATAAAGGCCATAGTTCAGAAAGGAATAAAGTTTAAAAGATACTCTGAGTTGAAAAGATAGTAGAGATCCAGAGAAAACAAGGGTCTAAATGTATGGTTCAATGGGAGAATACATGTTTACCATGTGCAATGCTTTAGGTGCAATCCTCAACGCCACACTAAAACAAACCAATCAACAAACAACTGCAATCCAGAATGACCAAGGCAGGCAGAGTTTGCAAAGCTAAGTACCAAAGAGAAGCAAAGAGGAAAAAAATAAATAAATTCTGAAGGTCTGTCAAGTATACAGTAGAGTATGAATCAAAAGCATAAATGACAAGTAAAAAAGACCAGGGAGAAAACAACCAAAAATAAACTAACCCAGAAAAAAAAGAGAAATTTTTTAAAAAATCAATAAAATCAAAAGTTCAGTAAAATTTACAAACCTCTAGCCACCTGACAAAATGCAAAAACAGCAACTACAAGTTATATCTGGAATAAAAAAGGAAGATTAACTACAGATCCTACAAACATTAAAATTAAAGTAAGAGTATTTCAATTTCATGCCCATAAACTCGACAACTTAGATTAAAAGGAAAAATTCTTTCAAAGATACAAACTTTTTTGAAAAACATGGATGCTGAGAGGTAACCTAAGTGATCCTGTATCTCTGAGTTACAAGCTTAGCCTGAGGCTAATACCAGAAAAAGAAGTCACAAGAAAACTATAGGAGAGTACAGAATCTTTCATAGATACAAATGAAAATTTTCCAACATAATATTGACAAATTATAATTCACAATAATCTCCAAATAGACATCCAGACTGGTTCAATGTCTGGAAATTGAAAGTATAATTCACCATATTCAGAGACCAAAGAACTGTACTAAATGATCACTTTAACACAGAAAAAGCACTCGACAAAAATCTGATGCCCATTTATAATTAAAAACTCCACTAGAAAACTAAAACTAAAACAAATTTAAAAAGGTGTATCAATCTGAAATTTAAAGTTAGTATGAGATCAATAATAAAATATGAATGCTGTTGCCCTCAGATGTAGGACAGGCAAAAATTTCAGTCTTAATCACTACTATTCAATCTTGTAGTGGATATATAACAAGAGCAAGACAGAAAGAAATAGAGTAAGATGCACACAGCTTAGAAAAAACAAAACTATCTCCTCTATTTTCACATGACAAGATTTCCTACATAGAAAATTCAAAGAATCTAGGGGAAAAAAAAAAACTAGAATAACTGAGCTTAGTAAGACTGCAAAACTCAAAGAAAATATTTTTAAGGTATTTATTTACAAACACAACAGAAAATATGAATTTTTTAAGGAATAAATCTAACAAAATATATACAAGGTATATATACAGAAAATTATAACCAGTGAGAAATAAAGAGCTCAACAAATGACAGTATAGAACTACAGTAAGCAAAAAAACGTGATATTGGCTAAAATACACGACTTATGGAACAGGACAGAACAATCCAGAATACATGTGAATTGCTACAAATACTTGGTTTTCACAAAGGCAATTCAGTATAAAATGAGTATTTTCTTAAAAAAAAAGAAAAAACAAAAAAAAGGGCACCAGATTGTTTCTCAATCAGATATCCTTGTCGACAAAAATGCTTGAGCCATAATTTTTATAAAAATTAGGCTTAATATACAAAAATTACTTTAAAATGGATTCTGGAACTAAATATAAACACTATGACTATAAAACTACTAGCAGACATAAAAGAAAATCTTTTGGCCCTGGGTTAAAAGCAAAGTTTCAGATAGGATTCCAAAAGCACAAAAGAAAAACAACTGAGAAAGTGGATTTCAAAACAAAAAACTTAAAAGGCACTGTTATAAAAGTGAAAACGTAGGAGCCCAGATCCAGTGTCCCTCACTCTCACCCCCATCCCCACCCAATCAGAGAAGGAGCCTCCCCCCCAAACCCCACGTGCTGCACTTGCCCCTGGCTGACTCTGTACCTGTAAATTCTATCCCTTGGTCATGGCACCTACAATTTCCAAGCTAGTTAAGTGTTGTTTCCCTGACACTGAGCAGCAGAGGTAAGACCAATCCATTAACCTGGTTAGATGAGGCCACCATCCCAGCAGAGTGGAAAGCTCCATGGAGAAATAATGGACCTGGCCTGTAGCACTAACTCCAAGAAAAGCCTAAGGAGAAAATCATGACTTGCTGGATTATAAGACTGCAGATCCTTAAAAGAAACGGACATAGGGCATATAATATAGAGACGATATATGGACCTCCAAATAACATGAGGGAAATACTATAATTCCCAACCTGATAAATGTTGGAAACACTGAGTTTGTGTTCTCTACAATCGAGGAATGAATTCTAGGAAATTTGTTAAGAGTAGAAAGTTTATGGAGAGAAAGATAGCTTCTGGTTAAAACAGATGGGGGTAGGGCTTGGGTGGTTGCCCACAGATCCCACTGCTCAAGGGTGATTTACTGAGGAAAGCCAGGAGGTGAGGTTCAAGGTGGAACAAAACTATAGTCAACTAATAAGATTACAAGTATAGTCACTTAGGTAATATTGGTCCAATGGGAAATCACAAGGTGTAACAAAACTATGGTGAACCAATAAGATTACAAGTATAATTGCTTAGCTGCTCAGGTAATTTTGATTAAATGGGGATCAAATGGGGTAGCAAGCTTACTTGGAAGAAACAGGAGTTTTCTGGGAAGGAATGGACAGGAGGTTTTGGTCCCCCATCCAAGATGATTAAAGTCTACTTATTTATTTATTGGGGGGTGGGGTGTACTGGGAATCGAACTCAGGACCTTGCGCTTGATTTAGAATATCAATCACTGCTGTTCATCCCTAAGGGAAGCAAGTGGATGTAGTAGTTCCTCTTTTTCTTGAAGCCTGGCCTTCTTGAATGAGCCTCCTGCCACAATTATCCTCCTGTGCTGAGGATACAGCTCTGTTTAACATTGTCTAATATTTATAATTCACTTAGCAGTCTACAACTGCTCATTCAAAAACAAAGAAGTAGTTTTTTTGATTGACTTGATTTTTTCCTTCACAAGTATTTTTGTTGTTTAGTCTCTCTTTTCTATTCTTTTAAGATGTTTCCTTTACTTTGCTGTTTTTGTTTTTCTTCTTTTTCTTATTTTTTACTGATACTATTATCAAATACTATTCATTTCCTTTTTACTCCTCAATAGGATGGATTCCTTACCTCAATTTTCTCTCCTTCTCATTTTCCACTGACCAATATTTCCAATTTTACTTTTCTCATTCTCTGGTTTCCCAACCCCACTGTCTTTACTAGTATAACCATTAAGTTTTATAAACCTTAAGATAGATAACTCTATGTTGTTAATGTTGAACACTGGTCTATTGTTGCTGGAAGTAAGTTGTTCCATTTATTAGATACTTACTGTAGATCAGTATTTGGTTTGTCTTAGAGCTTATACAATAATTATAGATTTCTTTTATATGGCTATGACTGGTATATTATTAGTTCTTAGGGTATGTCAATATCTAGTTTGTCTCTGAAGCTATTATTGTTGTTGATTTTACTAATATAGCCAAAGTGACATAGTCATTGCTATTAACCAGTCTTCTCAATATTGTAGGCAACTAAGTTAGGTAGAAATATTATAGATAGTCAGATAGGAATAAGCCCTCAAGAGTCTGTGCAGTTCTCCACTGTTGGTGGGAGTGCAGACTGGTGCAACCACTGTGGAGGTCAGTCTGGAGGTTTCTCAAAAACCTAGGACTGGAAGTTCCATTTGACCCAGCTATTCTGCTTCTGAGCATACTCCCAGAAGTGAAATCATCTTACCACAGTGATGTATGTGTACCCATGTTTATAGCAGCACAATTTGTAATAGCCAAATCTTGGAAACAACCCAAATGCCCATCAAATGAGGAATGGATAAAGAAGATGTGGTACTTTTATACAATGGAGTACTATTCAGGTATAAAAAATGATCACATGGAGGCTTTTATAGGTAAATGGATGAGACTTGAGACCATACTCATAAGTGAAATAAACCAAACACACATGTGTAAACACCACATTGTCTCCCTAGTGTAAGAAACTGAAAGACTCAATAAGATACAAAATTCCTGATAAATATGGAAAAAAGGTTCTGAAGTCCAACGGTGCTTTTATTCTTTGATTTGATTGGTTTAAATCCCTTTCCTACTATTTGATTGCAATATGTGAGAGGATAGGAACAGCTCTTTTGAAAAATCGGACACTACGGTAGCCATTGCTGGTTTCTTGTTGTCCGACTCGAAGGCCTGTAATGCTCTTTTGTTTTATCTGGTTTTATATTACTTTGTTTTGTTTGAGTTTATTGTCCATAAATGTATGAACAACCATTTGAAGAAAGCAAGAGACACTAGGGTAACCATTGTTGATCTCCTGTTGTTACATTTTGAGGACCTGTATAGTTTGCGGTGTTCTGTTTTGAAATGCTATATTATGTTTGACTCTATTCTGTTTTCTTTTGCTTTGTTTTGTTCTGCTTTGTTTTGTTTTGTTTTGTTCTATTCTCTTTAAAAAAAAAAAAGTCTGTGCAGAAGATAAGAACACACTGTAACTGTGGGGGAGGCGCATTCCTTAAAGGCCAGACCTCAAGACAAAAGATAGAATGACTACATCCACATATTTCCCCTAGGAGTGAGACTGGTATTCTAAATAGTTATCAATCACCTTGGGTAGGGGGCCAGGAAGAGCCACTGACTCACTCCATCCAGGAAAGGTCCATGTTCCCTTCCAAGTATGCTTGTTGCATGATTTGCTTCCCCATTTAATCAATTCTACCCAAGAATTATACTAGTAACCTTATTGGTTGACCATAATTTTGTCCCACCTCATGCCCACCTTGTGATTTCCCACTGAATCAATGTTACCTAAGTGACTGTACTTGTAATCTTATTAGCTGATTATAGATGTTCTGACCTTAAACCCACCTCACCTCATGGTTTTGCTCTATAAAACTCCATTGAAAAACGGGGGCCTCGGCAACCCACTCAGTACCTCTACTGTCTCTCTTAGAAGCTTTCTTTCCCCAATAGATTCTGCTCTTAAACTCTGTTATTAAGAACTGCTCTTAAACTCTAGAACTCATTCTTTGATTTTACAGAACACAAACTCATACCAGACATCCAGTGGGTTGGGAGTTTCTTTCCCCCTATATCATCTGTATATATCAGTATCTGGGCTGCCTGCCTTTGTGTCATTGACAATACTATAACCCATTCCTAGCGAACTGGGTACTGAGCCAAAAACACTGCAACCTCCTCACCCTTATAAAAGGAGATATTTAGATGCTCAGAGGCAAAGTCTACAGTTATCCACACCCAGAGGGTGCTGCTAAAAAGCAGAAATTAAATAAAGAACTTTCCATAGTACCAACAAATCCTTCCACTATACTCAGTTCAGAAACCCCAGAACAAAAACAAGCAAATAGAAACATAAGACAACAAAATGCTTCTCAAAACTCCCAATTCCCACAGACCTGATCCATGGAGCATGAAGGAGGAGGAAATCAAAAGCCCCACAAATGAATTATTCAAAAGGGTAACAGAGGAGATTACAAAGAAAGATTAATAAGGTGCTTGATGACTATAAGGAAGATACACCAAACAATGGTTCTAATAAAATAATTGTGACTCTAGGGAAGTCACTACTAAAAAGCTACCTGAACTGAACAAAACAACAGAAAACATGAATGTCAAGCATAGAAAAGTTAAAATTCATTTTAAAAAAGGTACCGAATAGAAATTTAGATTAAAAATTCTGTCAAAAATATGGGCAACAGACATAACCAATGTAAGGGCAGAATGTAGAACTACAACACAGAGCACTTATAGGTGACAAATTAATGAATGATACCTTAAAAATAATAAAGGAAGATTAAAAAATGGATACAACAGCTGCTAGGTGACACAAGGAAGACTAAGATTAATTGGAATTAGTGAAAAATCATAAAACCACAGAAATGGCATAAAAAACCTGTTTATAGAAATAGCAGAAAACCTCTCAAATGTGGGTAAATTTTATCATTCAAATAAATGAGGCATATATAACCCCAAAAGCCACACTCAGAAAAGAATCTTATAAGCTGTTAGAGAAAAGCAAAGAATTACTTATAAAGGTAAGTCCATTAGATTAAATCAGACTTCTCTGCACAAACCATAAAGGCTAGGAGAGCTTGGAGTAAAGTGTTTCAAGGTCTGAAAGAAAATAACTTCCAACCAAGACTGACATATCATGCAAAATAATGGAGAAATAAAATATTTCCATGATAAAGACTGTCTAAAGAAATTTGTGACCACCAAATAAGCACTCCAAAAAATTCTCAAGGATACCCTAGAAAGTGACAATGAAATTAACAATGCCAAAAGGTCCAACAGAATGAATACATGAGGCAGGGTTAGGAGTTAAGTAGAAAGCAAGGAAAGGAAATCAGCAACAGGAAAATAATGCAATGGCAAAAATAAGTCAATACCTTTCAAAATAACTCTAAATGCTAATGGTATCAATTGCCCAGTCAACACAACTTGGCAGAATGGATCAAGAAACAAAACACAATAATATATTGTATATAAAACATACATTTAACCCAAAAGAAAATTCATAGACTAAAAATCCAAGGATGAAAAACAATATTTTATGCAACAAGAACCCAGAAACAATCCAGACAAAGTGAACTCAAGTCAAAACTGATCAGAAAAAGCAAAGAAGGTCACTACGTATTGGTTAGGAGAACAATTAACAGGAAGAGACAAAAATTATTAACATACTTATGCACCAAAAAATGGCATACCCAACCTAATAAAACAAGTACTACTGGACACAAAAAATTACATAAACATATACACAATTATCAGTGAGGATCTCAATAGCCCCACTGGCATAAACATCAACTAGACAGAAACTCAGCAGAGAAATACCAGAACTGAACAAAAACCTTTAAATAAATGGACTCAACAAACATACAAAGTGTTCCATGCAACAACAGAATATACATTTTGCTCAACAGCACATATAGAACTTTCTCCAAATTAGACCACAGACTACTCAGTAAAGAATCAAAATTATCGGGCCAGGGATCTAGCTCAGCGGCCTAAGTGCCTGCCTAGCAAGCACAAGGTCATGAGTTCAATCCCCAGTGCCCCCCCCCAAAAAAGAAAAAAAAATCAAAATTATCCCATCCAGAGTATAAGACGATAGCACAATGAAACTAGAACTCCGTGGTAAAAGAAACCAGAGAAATCATGCAAATTCATGAAAATTAACACACTATTAAATAATCAATAGGACACAGAACAAGGGCAAAAATAAGACAAGTCCTAGAATTAAACAATAATACTAGTACAACATACTAGAACTTATGGGACTCAATGAAAGTAGTCCTTAGAGTGAAGAGGGAAGTTTATACCTGTGAATGCCCACATCAGAAAAACAAAGCAAGCCCAAATAAATAATTTTGCTCCTTAAGGTTCTAGAAAAACAAGAACAATCAAATTCAAAGCTAGTACAAGAAAGGTAATTACAAAAATCAGAGTAGAAATCAATTAATTAAAGACTAAAAAATTCAAAGAATCGACAAATCAAAGAGCTGTTTTTTGAAAACATGAACAAAATAGACAATCTCATAACCAATCTTACCAAAAAGTCCCAAATTAAGGAATGAAAACAGTGAAATCAAAATTCAGAAGATTATTTGCAACTGTATGCCAATATATTGGAAGTACAGAAGAAATGGACAGATTCCTAGATACATGTGAATTACCAAAACTGAACCAAGAAAGTATAAAACCCTAAATAACAGAATAGCAGACACTGAAATTGTGGTAATAAAAAACCTACCAACTAGGAATAATTCGGGTCCTGATGAATTCAATGCTGAATTCTATAAGAACTTCAGGTAATATCTAAGGGTCAATTTTCCTCAAATTCTTTAATGAAATAGTAAGGAAGGAGTATTCCCCCAAATCACTGCTTACAGTTTACACTAATAGACTACCAAAATCAAACAAGGATCCAATCAAAAAAGAAAACTGCATCCCAATCTCTTTAATGAACATAGATACAAATATCCTAAATAAGATACTGGCATATAGAATGTTAACAACTCATCAAAAAGATCACACATAATGACCAAGTAAGCTTTATCCCAGAGATGTAAGGATGATTCAACATATGTAAACCAATTAATCTGATACATCACATAAACAGAAGCAAGAACAAAACTCGAATGACTATCTCATCTGACACAGAAAAAAGCCTTTGACAAAATCCAATATCCATTCATGAGTAAAACAAAAACCCTGAAGAAAATAGGTACAGAAGGATCTTACCTCAATCTGATAAAAGCCAATTATGACAAACCAATGGCAACATCATAGTAAGTGGGGAAAACCAAAAGCTTTCCCTCTAAAAACAGGAACAAGACAAAGATGTCCACTATCACCAATCCTGTTCACAATATACTTGAAATATTGGCCAATTAGGCAAAAGAAACAAATAAAAGGGATATGTATAGGAAAAGAAGAAATCAAATTTTCATTATTTCTAGATGACATGGTCCTCTATATAAAAGATCCAAAAAGTTCCACCAAAAGATTCCTGGAATTACTAACTAAATTCAGAAATGCAGCAGGACACACAATCAACATATACAAAAAAACCACTGATGTTGCTGTATATCAATAACAAACTCATCAAGAAAGAAATTAGGAAAACAATACCATTCACAATAGCATCAAGAAAAAGTAACTACTTAGGAATTAATCTAAACAAGGAAGTGAAAGACTTCTACATTGAAAATAACGTTACTCTGAAAAAGGAGACTGAAGAGGACGTCAGAACACAAGAAAGATACCCTGTTCCTACCGAATAGGTAGAACCAATTCAGTCTAAATGGCCATACTGCCAAAACTGATACACACACACACACCTGACACAGATTTAATGCAATCACAAAGTACCAACAGCAGTCCTCACAGAACAAGAGAAAAGAATCCTAGAATTCATACAGAACCAGAAGAGATCTACAACAGCAAAAGCAAACCTGGGTTAAAAAACAAAAAAACAAAAAAAAAGAAGCTATCACGACCCCACATTTGAAGTAGATTAAAAGCTGCAGTGATAAAAACAGCATAGTACTGACACAAAAACAGATACATGTATCAATGGAACAGAATAGAAAATGTAGAAACAACCACAGGCAATTAAGCTAGCTGATCTTGGAAAGGGGGCCAAAAGCATATGCTGGAGAAAGATAGCTTCTTTAACAAACACACTGCCTATTCATATGCAGAAGATTGAATCTAGACTCTATCTCTCCACCATATACTAAAAAAAAAAATCAAAAAGGATCAAAGACCTAAATGTTAAAACAGAAACACTTAAACTGCTCCAAGATAAAATAGGCAAATCCCTTACAGACATAGCAATAGGCAAGGGCTTTCTGAACAGAACCCCAATGGCACAAGAAACAGCATTAAGAATCAACAAATGGGAATCATCTAAAATTAAAAGGCTTCTGCACAGCAAAGAAAAAACTAGTAGAGTGAAGAGACTATTTTCAGAATGGAAAAAACTTTTGCTGCCATTCCTCGCACAGACGACTAACATCCAGAATACATAAAGAACTCAAAAAAATTAGGTCCCTAAAATAAAAGACCCAATAAAAACATGGGCAACTGAAATGGCTAGATACCTCTCAGAAAAAAAAAGCACAAATGGCTAGTAAATACATGAAAAAATGTTAAACCTCTCTGGCCATTAGAGAAATGCACATTAAAACAACTGAGATTCCATCTAACTCCAGAAAAAATGGTTATCATCAAAAACTTAAACAAAAATAAGTGTTGGTAAAGCTGCAGGAGAAAAAGAACCTTTCTACATTGTTGGTGGAAATGTAAACTAGTACAACCATTATCCAAATTGGTATAGAGATTCCACAAAAACATAAAATTAGAAAATCCATTCAATCCAACTATTCCCCTTCTAGGTATCTTCCCAAAAGAATTAAAGACATCATGTTAGAGTGATAGACATGGGCCGGGGATTCAGCTCAACAGGGTAAGCACCTGCCTGGCAAGTGCAAGGTCATGAGGTGGTCCCCGGTACCACCCCACCCACCAAGAAAGTGATAGATGTATATGCACATGTATTCCGCACAAGTTACAATAGCTGAATCTTGGAAGTGCCCTATATGTCTATCAACACATGAATGGATAAAGAAAATGTGGCATTTATATACAATGGAATACTACTTTGCCATAAATATAAACTTGAGTCATTTGTAGAATGGACGCAACTTGAGACCAAACTAAATTGGACATACAAGCTTAAAATTCAACAGTTTCTCTTTCATTTGAGAAGCCAAAAATGGAAATAAAGAGCAAAAGAGAAAATAAATAATGGGAAGTAGGGAGACTGATTTTGTTCGAATGGGAAAGGGTTCAAGAGATGAAGAGAGTAGGGAAGGAGGGGAAAGAAAAGGCTTGAAAAGAAGAACCGAGATGTGTTATGTATATGTACCAACTCCCCACAAGGAATGTAATCATTATGCCATGCAAACATGCAGTAATGAAAATTAAAAACTGAAAAAAATAATAAATTGTGAAAAGAATGAAAAGGCAAATTGCAAATTTAACATGTGTAGGCCCTACATAATGAACTTCTAATTCAATAACCAGAAAATGACTCAATTTTTAAAATGGACAAAATATTTGAATATTGAACAGACATTTTACTAAAGCATATTTCAGATGTTAAACTACCACAATAAGTTACCAATAGACTCCCATTAGAATAGCTAAAAATCAAAAGAATGACTCTGTCAAGTGTTAGGATATGAAAGAATAGCAGGTCTTAACCACTGATTGATGAATATAAATTAGTAACACGTGCTTAGAAACAGTTAAAGTTTTCTTAAAAAGGTAATTGTGATGCAGTCATTCAACTTTTAGGAAACTTTAGTCTACCTAAAGACTACTCAGTGAGTTCAAATCCAGCATGGACTACATAGTGTCTCAGAAAACATTTAAATTGAAAGACAGAGAGACACAGAGACAGAGACAGAGACAGAGACAGAGACAGAGACA
>RJWT010018783.1:0-18703 GCA_004365215.1 Cuniculus paca
AAAGAAAAAAAAAAGTGGGCCATGGATGTAGATCAGCACTCTCTGGCTTCAATTTTCAGTGCCACTACACATATCCACACACACAAAAACTTACAAAATTGTAACTCATTTCCATAGAACTGTATTACTTTTTGTACTTTTATCTAATGGAATGATTCAAATTGGGAAAAAAATATTTTTCTCTGACATGAAAACAATGGTCATTAAATAATCCAGTCTTGCTGGGCAGGGTGGTACATACCTGTAACCTCAGGCTGAGGCAGGAGGATTGCCATGAGTTTGAGGCCAGCCTGAGCTACGTAAAGACTTCAAGGCCAGCCTGGAATGCACGGCAAGACCTGATCTCAAAAAAATGCAGTCTCTCTGAGATTATCAACACCAAGAATGGCAAATTTCAGAGCACTCCTGAAGGTCCATGGAGTAGTCCACAGAACAATGTCCAGGAGACCTGAGGGCCCAAAAGCCATCCTGTCCACTCCCCCATGGGGCCATTTCTTCCAAGATGTACAGTCCAGATTACCAGTGCTTTCCTCCTGGGTAACTTAATCAGTTTCACAGACACAGATGCTATTGTGACATCCAAAACAGTGACAATACTGATGTGAATATTTTTCCTTAATTATAAGGCCATAATGCCACGTTACCTTAATTTTACTAGTGTTCCATTATCAGATGGTTTGGCTCAGGCAGGCAATATTCCTGGCTAGCTGGCTGAGACCTTGGCGGTGCACACAGAGAAAGAGCTCTGGGAACAGGACCCAGAGCCTTAGTAGATTTCAGATCCATACTCAACCACTGTGTGCTGGGTAAGCTTAAGCATGCCACTTAACTTCCCCAGACCACAATCTTTTCTTCTGCAAAATATGAGTCACAAAAATCCCTGCCTAGCCACCTCATGGCATGAAATAAGCAGTGCGAGAGTTTCTCAAAGCACATAAGACCCCATGCAAATTGCTCAATAAGCGACTAAAAGTCATTAACCTGGTCCTTCAACTAATTCCTGAAAAGATTAGTGGCCACGTCTGGCAGACAGTCTCACCTGAGTCTTCCAATTACCAACAGACTGAAACCAGGGGAGGAAGAAATCTGGTTTTATAACCTCTGATTTCAAGAGCTATTCTTAGAGATTTGTACATTAATCCAACTGCACATCTATCGAACAAGATGCAAACTTCAGGTTCTGAGGAGATATTAGGCCTAAATGTCACCCTAGTCATGTTGTCAAAGTACTAGTAGAATAGTGTGAAAGACAGACAGACACACAGACACACACACACACGCACACACACACGTGCACACATAAGAAATAGACTACTACTTGTTTTGGGAGTTCGTAAACTATGAATTGCATCCAACAATCAATTCCTTTTCCCCTTTCTTCTTCCCTGCACCTTCTTTTCCTCTGCTTCTTCTTCTCTCACCCTCTTGCTACTTCGCCTTTTCTCAATTTTCTCTTTGTTTTTATAGGAGCTCTTCTGTCCACCACTGAGACAGTCTCATAATTACTGGATCTATTTCCATCATTAAAGTGACAGTGCAGTAATTATATTTATCCAAAAATTTATGCAGAAGTTGAGAGGGTGGCTATATGACTGTGCATTGTTCATTAAAGTGATGGTCCAGTGTGTTTCCTTATCATATCACCTGAGGGCTTCAAGGTGCTGGTAGACCCAACTCTTGCCTGATTTAGATCGCAATTTTTTCTAGTTTGCAGGGATACAAAGGACGGAGGATGGAATCAGGTGAATAATTACCTTTTATTTCCTAAAGCTATGAATATAGCCAAAAAATAGTTATTTAGTACCAAAATATGAAGTGCCCAATTGTCAAGTTAATTAGCATTTATGAATTGAAATACACCCACAATGTCGTGCTCCCAGGCAAACTGGTTCCCTGGAACTTGTGATAGAATATCAAGGCAAAAGGAAAGTTAGAGATCAGATTTCCTGATTTTTATTTTTATTTTCAGATGGCAAACTGAGTACTAGAAAGTAGAGAATTTTGACATCATATAATTGAATTAACAACTCAGAGCTCTTGATTCCTGTTTCATTCTTTTCCCGTACTCCACGGGGAAGCCCCCAGGTCAATGGGCTGGACAATGTTTCTATAAGCCCTCCTTTGTCTTTATCCTGTTTTCCCACTTTTGACATTTCCTCTCCCCCAACACACACAGCCTTCTTTCGGAATTAGGTCCTCACAGTCAAGACTCTCCTGCCTCAAGGCCATCCAATCCAGAGCTGGATTTATGTCTAAGTCAGTTTACTCAAGTGACCAGCACTCTACCCTGCTTTCCCCACAGCAAGCACCATCTCTTTCCATTTTCACAAAAACCTCTAAGGTGTCATTATTTTCTCTTACAGACTAACCAGTGGAAGCTCAGAGAACTGTGTTCCTTGCCCCAAGTCACATGACTAGACAGCAGTAGCACCAGAATTTAAATTAGATCTGTCTAGTGCCAGAGTGGGTGATTGACTTCTTGCCCTTTCCGCATAGCCCTGACCTTGGGAAAGGGAACCTGGTGGCTTAAATTAATCCCAAAGGGATAGTTTATTCCTGGCTCTGCTACTGAAGGAGACAGCAATGCGATCCTAGACCACTGAACATTTCTACAACCTGAACAACATAGTAAGTGGTGAGAACTAGGGCAAGTCACTTTACACCCCCTCAAGTAGATCAGTGATAATGCCTCCCTTACAGAGTTGTGAAAATTAACGAGGCCAGATAAGGCTTGAACATGCACCAAGTAGTCTGTCAAGGACTGTATGACTACACATTCTAGGTTTCAATAATTGACTCATGCTTGTCTTAATCCAAATGTTAATTATATTATTTACATTAATTCGTTGGAAACTTTTTCAATACATTGATCAAATGGGTAGTGTATATATAATACATGCTTCGATGGCTAAAATATTTTGTTGGATTTTTATATCTGACCTTTTACCAAAAGAAAGTTGATTTATAAATTATGATGTTATCACCTCATGCCTTTCATCTAGACAAAAGAAATTATTGTCATTTTATTTTTTTTTTAATTTTAAAGAAAAAAACAATAAAAGCCCTGGTACAAAATTTCAAAACAAGATTGTAAGAGAGTAACAGTGGTTAGTATATTGCATACTGTTATCTTCAAAATAGTTGCTCACATTAGAAGATACAGGCATAAGTTGAAGGCTGGGCACAGTGACATGTGCCTATAACCCTAGCATTCCGTAGGCTATGGCAGGAGACTTGCTGAAGGTTTGCGGCCATCCTGGGCTATATAGTGAGACCACTGAGCACATGTAGAGACCAGGATAATTCTATTCCCCACCACCTCATTTGTTCTTCCAGAGGTAGATACTATTGCTATCTCCATTTACCAAACCCAATGTGTCTGAGTATTTTGACTAAGGCCACATCACTGTTAAGTGAAAAAGACAATTTAGATGAATAAATCCATAGTTGATATTGCCTTATGCCAAAATAAAACTTTCAAAGGTTTTGAGGGACTTAAGATATCCAGCATGAATGAATTTGCGAATGTGTGTGTGAGACAAAGACAGGGAGGGAGACAGCAGAGAGAGATGGAGAGAGAAGGAGAGAAAAGTATTTCTTCTGATGGAAACCATGAAAATGAAAGAGAACATACCTCTGCCCTCGTTTAAGAAATATTTGCACAGTTACTAAATGAATGCATTTACACAAATGACTGATCACTTATTATGTGTAAGGACAAATGTTCAGCTTTAGACAGTGCAGAGCACATCACCACAGAACCTCCCTCTTGGACCTCACGAACTTCTAGAAAAAGTTTTAGATAAATATACTTAAATTATTTTGTGTAAATAATTTACACTTCAATAAATTATCTCTGGGGTGTGCTAAAAAAAATTGGCCTCTATCCAAACAGCCCTTTTATGTGGCTGCTTAAGAAAAGGAATAAAGAAGAGTGTGCAATTTGGGGGAACATGAGAATAAGATTTGGAGCAGAAGATGAATGACTTACAGTGACCAAGATTTTGGGACAGAATACTTTTATCTTCAGTGGAACTTTGAGCTCTTTCCAAAACACAAAATCCAATGTCCTGAAAGCTAAATAAAGCAAACTGGGCCTCTGATTCCCCAAGGTTCAGATTAAGAGCCCAACTCTTCTGTGGAGGAGGATGGAGAGACTGGATTTCCATTATAAGTAACCCCAGAGTTTAGTCAATAACAATTTCTTTTGAAGCCCTTTAAGAAACCTGGGATGAGGCCAGAAAAAAGGTACCCAGTAGGCCAAGCCAGAAGGGTAGAAAAATATCCGCAGCTGATTTCATTTCGTACAGCACTTACTGCTGCAAATCACAGCAAAGGAGAACATTCCGTGGTAGCAGAAGCATCCAGAAGCTGGAGGGCCCTGTGATTAAAATGTCTCTTCTCTACCACACAGGTCACAGGTGTCAAGGTCCCTCTGGAAGCACACTTACTCCTCCTACTCCAATGTCAGAAAATACACTCTTGAGAAAATATAAAATTCACATCCTCCCATTCAAGTACTAGCCATGCCACAGACAGGTTATCTGACCTCTGCATGTGAATTTCTTCACTAGTAATAGGGATCTTCTCTACCAAGAAGCCTTCTTCACAGGGCTACCCTTTGACTCAAGAGATATGATGGATGTTAAAACAAACTGGGAGGCAGTCAAGTTCTCCAAGCATGAAAGAATAAGTTACTTAAATTCGAAAAATGAGAATGCATATGTACATACCCATCCACAGTGGAAAACAAAACAAAACTAAAGAATGAGGCACACAAATCCCACAGAAACACTCTTAGCCCATATGAACTGGAGCCCAAATTCCTTGCCTGGTTTTCACAGAACTCTCCAAGATATATTCAACCTCTTTCTCTAGGAATTTCTTGGCCTACCCACTCGTGTCTCTTGTATTCCTGTCCCTTTAGTTGCCCAGTGACTCAGAAGCCCAGAATATGAGCTTGCTCATTAGTCCCTCCATTTGTTTTTTGCCTATTTATGCTTCCCAGAATGCCTGTCCTCTGCATGTCTGCATGTCCCAACCTGTCCAAATGCAGCCTCCTCCAAAAGGAGATTTCCCTGATTTCCCCTATTGTACAGTATCTTTACCTTAATCTGCTTGTATTCCAATAATTTATCTGCTCATTAGCTTGTTTGTTCCTTGAGAATGAGGATTATACCTGATTTGTCTTGGCTCCACTTACCAAGCAATGATAGCAGTTAATTGATAACATGTAGTGACCACTTAACATGTGTGATCTTCAATCCACACATTTAGCCGTGAGGAAACAGGGACTCAAAGAGGTTAAGAAAGTCGCCCTAGTTCACAGCTATTAGGTGGCAGAATCAAGTTGGAAGTCAAGGATTTCCAGTCCTGATTCTTAACACTTGTGTCTCCACTTAGTGTATGTGTTTGGCATAGGAAGTGCTCAATAAAGGTCTGTTCACTGAATGCATGATCAAAGAGAGCGTGAGTCCTCAAGGATGAATGTTCTCACTCCAGACACAGAACCTCACAGCCCCTTCCAGGTAGTGGCCACCTAGTGAATATTCGCTGAGTTCATGACAGAAGGAATTAGTATTAGAGCAGATGTCTGGGAGACTGCAGAGTCCAGGAAGTTCCCAAAGGGGAGGCATCCACTCCCCGTTTATTAACAGGGTGCTATCTCCTGGACAGATGCTATAGGAATGAAGAGTACATCAGAAGGAGTCCTGTTCTTTGGGGGCCTTACATTTCGGCAAGATGGAAATTAATCAGTGTTTCCCAAGTCTAGGAAGAAGTAGATCATGTTAGCGTAGTAAATATTATTCAAGCTCAGAGAATGATGAACAAAGCATTCAGAGGTGAGAGGTAAAGGAAGCCCATTTCTGAGCATGAATAAGCTTCCCCTGAAAGGGGAAATTGAGCTGAAGATCATGAAGAATAACTAGATGACTCACCCATCAAAATAGGAAGCTCTGTCTGGTAAAGAAGATGGTGGCACTGGTGTGGCAGAAACCACAAAGATCCTGCTCAAACACTTAACACACAGTGAACCTACACCGTAGGCTACTGTCTACATGACCTTCCCACTGGTCAGGATTCAATCGAGGTAGCACAGCACTGGTAGGTGGCCCCCAGAACCTGGAGTCACTCCCTAGCTCTGAACAAAGGTTCCCTCATAGTGCAGCTGGGTAAACTTGGGCTTTTGTAAAAATGGAGACATTTTCTCTTTCATGGAGCTGTCGTAATAACCAAAGAGATAATTCCTGTGAACTCCCTGGCTTATACTAAGTACTATAGTAAGTACTCATTAAAAGATATCTACTTTTAAGTGGTGGTGCATGCCTGTAATCTCAGCACTTTGGAGGCTGGAGCAGGAAGATCGAGGAGTTCAAGGCCAGCCTGGACTATACAGTGAGACCCCGTTTCAAACAAAGTCAGCTACTTTTGTTTTGCTTCTGTCTCCAACTTTGTATTGGACAGGAGTCCTGTTCTTTGGGGGCCTTAAATTTTAGGAAACCCTAAATTTTAGGCAAAGAAGTTTACATTTTCTTGGGATATAAAATAATACTCTAACTCACACACATTACATATAGCAATGTTATTGACAAGACTGAGAGTTCTTCCATCAGCCCACAGAGGGGCTTCTCTGAACTGCCATATAATTGTCCTCTGCAGCAGAATTCCAAGTGGACCATTAAGTTCTGTGCTTATGAACCCCCACCCCAAACTTTAAGAGCAGCCATAGAATTATTCTACTAAAATCACACACACATTTTATTTTACTTATAAGACCACTGACCCTATCAGAATCATGATCTACTTTGCTATATAAAAATACTACTCTAACCTCAAAAGTAGGTATTTCTTTATTAAGGCAATTCTGATTTGATTCTTGTTTAAAACATGGATTCAAAACATCAAAATGTATATTTTAAATATATATGCATTAAAGAAAAAACCAATCTTTATTAAAAGAATTTATAAAAAGAATTTATTGGAATAGCTCTGCTGTAAAACCATAAAAATGTTTACATTTTAAATTCTGAAGATAGTCATTCAATATAAACATATGTTAACACAAACAATTTGTTTTCAAACTATGAACAAATACTTTCAGAACATTACTATTTCTATTTATTTATTTATGTTCATCCATCATACACTGCATCTCACTACCAGGTGCTAGGATCTTAGTTTGTTTTATTTTCTGTAAGATGCATTAAATGTGAAGAACACAACAATAAACAGGGGAGATACTACCAAAATCGACTGACAAGATGTCCAAGTAGAGTAATTTGAAAAAAAATCACAAGTTTACTCCACACACAGCAACAGCCATATAAAATGTATGGGTTTGGTGACGAGTGGGGTACAGAGCAGGTTTGAGATAATCTAGGAAAGACAGGTAGCCATGGTGAAAACAGGATAGGTTCTGGGGCGAGGAAAACCAGGCTGCAATGTTAGCTCTGCTGCATTGGTCATGTGTCTTCGGACCCCCAGCTTATTTGCCTGAAAAGCAATTAACACATGAAGCTTACATACAGATCATCAGAAAGATGAGACATAGTCATGAGTGGGGAATGCTTGGAACATCATGCATGTTCAATAACTAGCAGTTCTTCTGATGGGGATAATTTTTATAGACTTACATGCAAATATACAATGTTTTATATTGATTTGTTGTTTATTGATATTTTAAGAGGCATGCTAGCAACCCATATTTCATAAGATTGCCAACTGGGGATTCAAGGAGTGGCTCAGTTTTCTATGCCATAAAACTTTCTATAGAGCCTGCTCTATAGCACATTGGCAAGACCATCATACACCTTACACCTGCTCAGAATATGATGGTGGAGTAGGAGTTGGGTTACATGCTTCTACTCTGGCTTCATCTCAGAAGGGTTCTGTGACTTTGGATCAACTGCCAACCCTTTTTGAGTTTCTGTTTTCTAGTATTAAGACAAGGAAATCAATTACAATTTCTTCTGGGAAACTTCTAATATATGGAAATAAATTCTATAGTTTTCTGACTTAAACATAGAGTCGAGATAAGAGGGCAGAAGAAAACCAGTAAAAATACAGGGAGGTGCTGGGAGATTTTAATTGTCCATTTCATGTCCCAAAATGTATGAATTTGACCCAATTTTCACATGAACCCTTAAAAGCTAATATCAAATTAAGTCAGATATAGCTAGCTCCTTTCCCTATGATCAAATTTTGCTTCTAGCATACGGCTTCATCATGCACACCTAAAGTTTCTTTTGGAAATATTTCTTTGGTCCTGGCAATAGAGGAGCACTATATGTAGCAGATCATTTTGTTTGTTTGCTGCTTATCAGAGACTTATGCACAGCTTGGGAGTTGGGGTGTAGTCTTTAGTCATGGACCCTGTTTAGATCCACTGAAGTCACCAACCACACATAGCCCCAAATATCATTGGGAAGTGATTTCTCACTGTGATGAACCCTCCCCTATAATTAAGCCAGTATGTAAGCCCAAATTTAAACTATCCCACTTCTAAACATGACCAGCCATCAATTGGGCCACTTGGGAGGCTGAAAGTCCTCTGATCTAGAGATGTTGAAGAAAAGCTGAATGGACACCTTGGTAGAGGGGTTATATTGGCAATCTAAATATGAAGTAATCACTTACTTTCTTCTAAACTCAACAGTTTTAGGATTCTTTCTTGTCAGACCAATTCTAAGGATATAGATAGTGGGTTTTATATTTAGATATTTAAAAATGAATTGTTCAAACCTATTAGCGAGAAACTAACTCTGCACATGGGCTAACTGAGTCTTTTCAGACTAATGCCAAGATGCCAAGATTCTGAGCCATGGAAATCTGGGTAATACAACTCTATTAAACATAGATGGCAGTATAGCATGTGGTGGTGTTGGGGGGAGGGTATTTAGAGGCAACTAACATGCCTCAACCTGGATTTGGCAGATAGGAGAGAGAAGAATCACCTTATTGGCATTTGCTGTGGTGCCTGACAATTACCTGCCTGCTCACTTCTCTCTGGATCCTCTGTTCTTTGTATCCTGTTTGGTTTGTGCCCAGCTCAGTGCCCTTGGCTCACCAGATTGTTCTATAGCTTAATCCAGTTCTTTTCTTGGCATGCTTCCACAGCCAACTCAGAAGTTAAAAGGTTGCACTTCCTTAAAATACAGTATTTCCCAACAGAACCTGCATCAATCAACCAATTCATATAATTACACCTGCACTGCTCAAGGCTCAACACAGGTTAATGATCTTTGCCTTTGTTTTGTGCAAGACTGGTCTTCCCTTGATGCAGCTAAGAATCAACAACTGGAAAGGAGGTTCATGAGAATATCTGAAATGCAACAGGGAGAGCGCCATGGCAAATTGCCATCGCTGTACAAAAGGCAGCATCTGCAGCACCTCTCCGTCTCTGGTAAGGCTGTTGAGTCTCAGTTTGAACTTGTAGGGTGTGGAGAATGACTCAGGAGTTAAAGAATGGCACGGTGAAAGAGCTACTGAAGAGGTTTCCTGCCCTAGCTCTTGCTTCTTTGGCTCTTTAACAGGCCATATGCCTCCTTGGATTCCCACGCCTTCCCCTGGGTAGGTGTTGATTTGCTGGCTGGATTAAGGTGCAGCACTGGCAGGCACGGCAGCTGAATGTGTGTGGATCAAGAACGGCTCCGAATCTTTACAGGACTCACCCTGGCTTCGGGCTGAACCCATGATGGGGAAGAGAGGCCCATCCCTAGAAGGATTGTGCCTGAAAGGCCAGGTCTCTGCTTGTTAATGCAGGGCAGGGTATGAAAGCCCAGCTTGCTCTAGCGTTCGCTCTCAGGAACCACAAATGGGTGGTAACGTCACTAGTTGGAGTGCAGTACCCATGTTTCTGCTTCTTCTTGCTTCTGTCTGGGGTTGTCGTGACCTTTTTCTCTCTTTGAAGAAAACCATTTGGCTCTAAACTACAGTAAGTCTTATTAACCGTCATCCTTGCAAAGAATACAACATTATCTCTCTGTTTCCACCCTCTATCCTGCTCCTCTGGCCTTTCTTTTGGTTGTTTAGGCTGTGGCACATGCTCAAGCAGGGTACTTAAATGCTTGAGGTAGTCACTAAAGAAGCCCGAACATAAGATCTTGGGATCTGTTGGTGAAAAAAAGGAAGTGATACTGACCACTGGTTGAGTGGTGACATCAAAGAGAAATCTGTGTTCTCTTCCCTACAGTGTGGCTAGGATTCTTTTTTTCACTCCAACAAGAGGATTAAACAACAGAGCTTTCCAGGAAAAGAATAATTTATCTTTCCTCCTCCCACTTTGTTTTTCAAACCATTCAGAAATATGAACATTGTATACCTGGCAACCAATTTCATTGTGCAGAGAAGACTAATTTCATTGAGAACTAGTTCTAGACATATAGTTAATTAAAATAATAATATTCAAATGTTTCTACATTCACCCTTCTGGCCTCCAAATAATACAGTAGGGTTTGAAAGTACAAGCATGAATATTACCCCAGTGTTTTTATGGGAGAAATCAGAGGCAAAAAATGAAATGTTTTGCCTGAAGCCATAAAACTGATAGATAAAAGCATTGAAATATAATCTTCACTTTTTTGACCTCCTGTGTTTTTACCCAAACCTTGTTTACCCTTCCCATGCAATAACCTTTTAAAAGCAAACCCTCAGATTGTAGATGTCCGTGAAGGTACTAAGAGACCTCACCCTTCCTTCTCTACTGTATCTGAGTATCAAGGGAAAGGATTATTATTTTCAGACAGCTTTGAAAATTCACTGGCTCACAATTACTTGGCTAATGCCAGTAATAAAACCCTGTGCATCAAAACCACACTTTAAAACATATTTCTTGGCTCGTTACTTACTTGAGCTGAGTGGCCAGTTATGTGTAAGCTTGACTGGTAGGAAGGTTTTCTGAGTTTTATGAGCTCTCTGTTGAGATCCAGGGAATAACGGCAAGCAAGTTCATAGCTATCACCGGTAGGAGTAAGAAGAGATAGAACATACACCAAGCCCACTATCCAATTGCTACAGTCTACCCTTTGATCACCTCTGGAGTTGTTGCTGGAATCCTGGGGAAAAATGATGACTGGTGATGAGAATACTGCTATGGGCGCTCCAGGGTTTTCAAGAAAGTGGATTGATTTAGTGTACATGCCTATGAGAGAAATTTTCCAGTTCCTACCAAATAAGGCTAAGATTAAGGGCCATTTCTCCCCTCTCCTCCTTTCTTGATCATTATCTATGTCCTAAAATCAACCATGAGTGTGGCCTCGGAGAGATCAAGGTATGGTAAGGAGCACACAGCCAGGAGTGCGAAATCCTGGGTTCTGTCCAGGCTCTGTGTGATCTCTGACTTTATAGGCATCATTTACATAGTCTTTGACACTTCAGAACTTGATATTCTCTGATTTCATCTTCCTTGTCCCTTCCCCATAATTACCTGCAGTGCTTCCAATACAACGAGTTTATTTTTTTTAGAGAAAAGAAGTGCTAGATAGATAAATAATAAATGAACAATAAATAACAAATGAACAAGAAATATTAACAGATACATTTACATTTTTGATTTAAATACCTGTTTGATTTACAAAATTAGAAAGCAAATAAATAAAAGTCAAAATAAAATCTCTTACAATCATTCAAAGATGTTCATTATGAACATTTTGGTGAGTTTCATTCCAGCATTTAATATATACACACATTTATTAAAACTTTTTCATTACTATGTCAGTGGATTTTTTTAGAACTTATCCCCACATACCTTTTACCTTATATCAGTTGTGTAAGATCTGACTCTTATAATGAGTCCCTAATTCCATATCACTTGTGGTTCCAGTTCCCTGATTGAGCTCCCACTAGTACAAAAAGCATTCCTGAATCCCCTGAGACCTGTCAAGTCAGAGTTTTGGTACTAGCCTCTCCATCTAGATATCACAGAACAGATTTTTAAAGCATTGGACAGTATGTTTCAAAATAGCTTCCAATTTTTAAAAAAAAATTCATTCATTTATTAATACCTTTTATATTTGTTAAACATACATTCTACATGTCAGACATCATGCAAGATAATTTATATGTGCAATAGTATTACTTAATCTTAACTTCCTAGGGGTAAATATATCATTGTTCTCATTTATGGATGAAGAAACTGGGGTTTAGGCAAGTTTCTTGGGCCAAAGTCACTAGCTAATAAGTGGCAAAATCAAGATTCAAACACAAGCAATTTGGTTCCAGAGTCCACGTTCTGGATTCAAAATTAAGTTACTCCGTTAAGAATGGCAAGACATTTGTGGAAACAAAATTTAGATCCTGTCCCAATCCTATGACTTTCCAACTCACATACAATAATAGAAAGGCCTTCCAGTATTCTGTGAAGAGTACATAATGAAGTTCTGTATGTCCTGACTATCCACTACCCTGCCTTCCTCTGGGCTCCAGTCAGCCTCCATGCCCTTCCTTAAGCAATCCATACATGCTCTGGCTCAGGGCCTGGGTACTTGCAGTTCCCTCTGCCTGATGTTCTTATCCCAGATGTTCAAATTGTTTCCTCCTCCACCTTTATTCAGTCTTTAATCAAATGTCACCCGCTCAATGAGGCCTTTCCCAGCCATCCAGTCTCAAGTTGTATCTTTTCCCTCAGAAGTGTCCCATCTCTCTTCCTTGTGATTTTTCTATTTCAGCATTTGTTACCATCATGAATAGCATATATATTTACTGTTAAGTTTATTAAGATTTCTCCTTCCTAGAAGAAAATTCCACAAGAGCAAATGGAGCACAATACCAAATGTTTGGTTGAGGAAATGGGTGGAGTGTTTGGTCGAACACCTCATGTAGGAACCTGGATTTGAGCTAAGCTCCTTGACACAGAGGAGCTTTGAGCAAACAAAGGAGCTGAGACAGGAGGGCTAGGGAGAGGGGGACACAGACAGAGTCCCAGTGAGGCCCAGTGGAGGTGAGCGGGACTGGGCTTGCTGACTTGTTCTCTATTGGTGTTTATTTGCCAGATTTTATTTCTTCAACAGTACCATTGACTCTCACTTAATACGTGACAAAAATCTCATGGCTGTTGATACACTAAAAAGCACATGGATAGAACTGGGAGTCCTTTCCCTGAATCCAGAATGGGACCCTGAACCAGTCACTTAACCTCTCAGCTTGGTCATCTGTGAAACAAAGATAAACACGCTGGCTTGCAGGTCTCATGAGCCTGTTGTGAAGATCACATGAGGTAACAAATGGGACGACTGTAGTGAAGATTAGTAAAACACCAGCATGCCAGTAGAATCATTGCTCAGGTTTGTATGCAGGTTATCTACCTTGATGGTCCAAAAAAGGGTGAAAGGTACCACATCTGGGACTAATTTAAAAGGTCTTCATTTGGCTTTTGACTATGGGTGTAATGTGGGAAGAGAGACTGGAAGATGGATCTTTCTGAGGATGCTGTTAGTATGTAAAGGAGGTCCTATTTATACCCTGTGCACAAATTCTGGGGGTTATTTCTCCTTTCATCACTATATACCTTTGTAGTTCAGTTATTAGGGTTCCCTTCTTTAGAGATTAGATGACCCAGGCTGAGATGAGTTAAATAACTTCCCCACAGTCACAGAGTTATTTGGTGTCAGAGTGAGAAGAAATCATCTGCTTCAAGGTCTGATGCCTTTGCCCTAAGTTACCTTTACAGAGACATTGGTAAACAACTTAGCACGGATGGGACATCTCAGTCAATGGACAAAGGAGTAACAAGTCTAAAATGAAGACCAGACAGACAATAGACTGAGCTATTAGATATAACTCTACAAGTGAAAGAAAGGTCAGTGTACATCCAAACCTATAAATCCAACCTTGCTTAGTCCACTGACTCGTACCATGAATATTTTTCTCTTAGTGGTGCATGAAAATAATTCAGGAGAAACCAGGATTTCAACTTAAATTCTCAGTAAGAGAATAAGAAAAATACAGCCAGGAGCAATGTCCATTGGTTTTTCTAAGTATCAGATTTTTTTTTAACCAGTGGTATAATAAATGATAAAATGGTTTTTAGATGACTGGCAATCCCAGTCTGGATTTTAACTTCTTGGTGATACTTTTACAGCTACTTACCAGTTGCCTGTCACACAATAAACATTCACTGAATATATCCGTTCATCTGTATCTTACATATGTGATAATGGTACGGCCTGATAATCATGTGAGACTGTTTGAATGGATGATGGATTTGCAGATGGAAGGATATGCCAACCTCAGATTACCATTAAAAAAAAACACATATAGGCAGTCTTAAATAAGTGATTTTTGTAGCTAAGAACCATATAGACTCAGAGCAAAGGAGGACAATTTTCTTTTTGTGTGACTCACCAATTGTAGAATGTTAGGGGTGAAAGAGGACTGGGTCACTGGGTATGTTTAGCCATTTTAGATTACAAAATTGAGCAGCACAAAGGAGGCTTATGTAGTGAGTCAGAGGCAGACTTTTAAAAAAATAGAAAACAAAAACATTCCCTTTCTAGTCACCACTATTTTCAGTAGGTGCTATGGAAACCTTCAGATACAGGTCTTTGCAAGGAGGTAGATGATGTGGTGAGATGGTGCAGGGTCAAGAACATGGGTTTGGATTTATTTAACCTTGCTTTGAACAACCCTCTTCTACTTATTGGCCTTTTGACCCAGGGAGGCGATTCACATTTAGAACCTCTGACCCCTGACTTACAAAATGAAGCTATTTGCCTCATATGGCTCCTGTCAGAATAAAACAAGATTGTGTTGTAAAGGCTCAGCAGAGTGAGTCCTGGGTTCACAGTAGTTTCAACATTTTACTCTCCAGCAGGAAAAAAAAATATTCCCTGAGCATCTCACTCCTTGAGCACTCTTGAGCAGTGCAAGAACCCTTGGGCAAGACTCACACCGCCTCTTCCCTGCTCATCTGTCACTTTTGGGTGTTGGCCAGATGATTTTGAAGTTTCCATTAAATGAGTCTGTACACCCGAAGATGAGGCTAGGTGGGCAGTGTATAAAACAGTGTAGTCTACACATTGATGTTTACAAGCCATTCACTGCACTCACTACATTAATCCTCAGAAGAATATCTACAAGGTAGCAGTTGCTATTGCCTCTTGCAGATGAGCAAACCAAGGCAAGAGGCACAGAGAGAAATAATCACACACCTATGGTTTAGTAACTGGCATGCAGGGAAGACTCTTTTGAGAGACTCTTTCTAAACAGCACTCAGGAATTAGGTCTTCATTATACCCCTGGCCTTGAAAATGAGAGTAAACATCCCAATTTTCACTCCATCCATCCTCCCCCCTCTTGCACTAAAAGCTTCAGCTATCTTATCTTTCATTTTTGTTGTTCTCTTAAATGTTGTTCTGGGCTGAGGTCGTGACTCTCCTTACAATCTGGAAGACAACAGGACTGATCAGAGTCTTCCTTCTTCCCAGATTTGACTTGCACAAACAAAGCCCATGCTTAGGAATTCAACCCTGGCTGCCCTTAGGGCTAGCTGTGAATTTTTACCTAGCTCTCATTTGACTGTCATTCTTTACATTTGACGGTACTTGCCACTGAATCCGTGCTAGAGCAGGCCCCTTTCTGTAGACACTGATTTATAGTCTCCTCAGAGGGCCTAGTACTGTGCCCCAAGTATGTGAGTACAATGGGTACTCACTGAGCTGGACACGGTGTTACTACCAGTGCAGTCCGGGATTGCAAATGTTTTAGCAATTGCTCCAAACTGCGAGCCAGGTTTGGGTATTAAGGGCAGGCTTATTCCTAGCTTTCCCCACAAAGAACAAAGCCCAGTTTCAAGTAATTCCTAATAATGCAATTACATTTTTGGAAACAGAAGCCCGTTTTCATATTGAAACGTTGACTTTCACCACGCAGCAAAGGTTGGCCAACTGCAAGAGTGAACGGAAGATTTTGGCAAAGATATTAATTGGTATTTTCCACTGTCAAAGAGGCTGCACGTGCTAATGCATAGGTATACTCCATCCCTGGGGGCTCCTTGGCACCAGAGAGCGGGTGTAACATGAAGCTGAAAACTGACATGCCTCATAGGGACTCACTAGCACGCTCAAAAAAAAAAGTCAAGTAGAGGCAGAATTTGAACTGCTTCTCCTTTTGAAATGCAATGCCACCTACCTACCAAGGCTATTGTGGGAATAAAATAATAATACCTAGGAAGAGGACAGCACTGAGCTTCTTCACTCAGATGAGTTAGAAAAACTGCATTTCATTTTTAGTACTATGATGCAAGAAAACACACTTGTAGGAAGTTAAACAAAGTCAAACAAAGGTAAATGCCCAGTTTTGACCCGCTTTCCACAGCTAAATAATTCACTGGTCTCAGTAAAATATCAAAGCATGAGTAGGTGTATGCCCAATCTCTGTGCCATTTGCTCAGCTCTTCTCTTTTTCTGAAACACCTTTCCTCCCCTTGCTCCCTCTACCTTGATTGTTGAAGTCGTGGCCTTCACGCCTAAGGTGGTAGAACATATTAAGAACAATGCCTAGATGGCTAGGATTCAAATCCAGCTCTCAGCTGCTCTTAGCTGTTTGAACTGGGTAAGTCTTTTTGTGCTTTCCAGCCTGTAAAAGAGGGATCCGTATTTGAATGTCAGATTTTATAACACCCATATTATGAGATTGTTGTAATAACTAAATAGATTAACAGTTATAAAGTACTTAGAACAGTATGTAATCAGTGGCAGCCAAATTGTGAGTGTTTGTTGTTTTAAAGCTATGCCTATTGTTTCAATGTCTGTTATTTCAGGGGTAGGTTCATTATTTGACATTATTATTTTATTCAAATCTCACGCCTCCTCAGAACTCTTAGTCTAAAGCAATCACGCTCTTATAGTCAACCAAAGTACGTTGGCTGTAGTTCAGTGACAGCACTAGCCATTGCCTGTGCGTGTGCTTGTGCCTTCCTTCTGCAGTAGCCTCCGTTTGCCATGGGACACAGACTTTCTCTTCTACCTCTGTACACATTACATATGTGTTGAATTGAATGGAACACATGCAGATGTATATACATGAAGCTACACATATTGGAAATATATAAACTAATAATACCTTCTACCTCATAACTATATTTTTACTGAATAAAATTACAACCTTTTTCATTATTCCTGACATGGAATCCCAGCACTCTGGAAGCCTGAGGCAAGAAGATCATAAGTTCAAGACTGGTCTGGGTGACTTAGCAAGATGTCTCAAAATAAAAAGAAAAAAAATGCTAGGGATGTAATTCAGTGAAAAGGTCCTGAGTGTCCAGTACTCTGTGTGTGTGTGTGTGTGTGTGTGTGTGTGTGTGTGAGTGAAAGAGAGAGAGAGAGACTCTGAAATGGGCAATAGTGTGGTACCATGAACTCCATCTACAGAATTATACTTCATTCAAAGGGCTTATCATTCTCAACCATTTTGATGACAAATGTTGAGAATGCATTATGAAATGAAAACAGCCCTGCCCTTGGCAAAGAAAGACCTACTCTCTGGTCAGCACCATTTCCAAAACCAATTTCACTTCTTTGGGTCCCATTATCATTGTAAACTGAGAAATGAGTTTGAGCTTAAATATCTCTAAGGAAAATTTTATCTTTACTGCTTTTCAATTCTTCAAATACTGTCTCTATGCTGATGAATCCCACATTTATGTCTTCAAACTGACATCTCTTGAATTCAGGTCTTCAATACCCACCCAAGAGGCACCTTGACACCTCCCTCAGAGGCCTCTGTCTCAGATACACCATGTTCCAAACTGAGTTTGAGCAATTTACTGCCACCAAAAAAAAGATTTTTCTTTTGCTATGTTTCTAACTCAGTAAATGAAAGCATATTCATCTAGCTTCCCAATCTAGAAACTTGGGATTCATTTTTTAAATTCTCTTTCTTCCTTCTACAGTTGTTCAAATGATTACTGTGTGTATTTTTTTGTTTCTTTGGGTTTTTTTTTTTGCCTTTTTTTTTTTGATACTGAGGATTGAACCCAGGATGTTTATACTGAGCTACATTCCTAGATTTTTTTTTTTTGAGACAGCATCTCCCTACATTGCTAAATTGCCTGGGCAGGGCTCCAACTTGCTGTGATCCTCTTGCCTCAGCTTCCTGGAGTGCTGGGATTACAGGCATGCACCACCATGCCTGACTTGATCTATTGTTAAAGCTTGTGGATTCTGACTTCAAAGCACGTCTCAAATCTTTCTACACCTACCACCTACACCACCACCTCCCTGGCCCAAACTCCTTTATCTCTCACCAGTGCTTCTACAATAGTCTCTTTAAAGAACCTCTTGCCCCTTTCTTGTACCTAATAGGTAAGATGGTTTCCTTAAAACATAAATCAGATCATGTCACCATCCTGCATAAAGAACCTCAAGTGATTTCATGATGTACTTAGAATAAACTAAAAATTCCTTTCCCTGACCTAAGAACTATGTGATCTAGCTCCTTGTTCTCCTCCCGACTTTGTCTTCTACCATGCTGGCCTCTTTCAGGTCATTGAACATTCCATTGTTCAATTTACTTTAAAACTGTTGTTTGACCTCTGTTCTCTCTGCTTGGCACACATTCCCCAGCACTCTTGGCCTGGCTAACCCATCCTCTTCTTTTAAATCTCAGCTGAAAGTTTACTCTGTACATCTGGGTAAATGATATCCTTTCCCAGTTTCATACCAGCTTATTTATCACCTGAATTTCAGTTACCATGATTTGTGATAAA
>RJWT010018784.1:0-18707 GCA_004365215.1 Cuniculus paca
GTACAAATCTTTCAAATATCTGAAGTTTTGATAACTTTAGTCTATGAAATCAACTAACAATAGACAGAACAACAGATGAAAATAACCAGTTTTATTTTGTGCCTAAAAATAGGAATCATACAAGTAGAATAAAACTCGAAGAAGGGCAAGGAAGTTGAAATTTATATACAGCTAAACAAAGCAATAGGGATTGGGCTTCTAAGGGGACAAAGGTTGAGGCCATGAAAGAGTGGTAGGTGGACAGACAGATGAAATCTGGGTAACAGATACCTGTGGTAAGCTGTCTAGGACAGATGTCAGCCTCTCAATCTCTTCTTCCTGTGAAAAGAACTTTTCTAGGCAGAATGGGATATCAGTTACATCTCTTTATATTCACTAACTGCATCTAATGTAGACCTGTATTATAGATGTAAATTTTTACAGAACAACAGCTTTTCAGATTTATCCTAAATCTGCAGAGGTCTGCAATTTTTCAGAATAGTCATTTTCAAATATACCAAACAAAATACAGGGAGATCCAAAGCTATTTTTGACTTCTTTGAAGAAATGTCATTCAAGTTCTTTGCCTTTTTAAAATCAGTTTAGCTGACTTTGCCATTGAGGTGCGTGAGTTCCTAATATTATAGCTATTAATGACATTATAAAAATGGGTCAAAATTTTTTTCTCTCATTTCATAGGTGGAGTTTCCACTATATGGATTGTTTCCTTTGCTATCTAGAATATTTTTAGATTAACTTAGTCCCATTTGGTTTTTCCTGCTTTTGCTGTTGGAGATTTTGATGTGATATCTAAATAAATCATTGTCAAAGCCAGTATCAAGATTTTCTTCTATAGTTGCTTTGAGATTTATTATCATTTCAGGGCTTACTTTCATGTCTTAGTGGATTTCAGTTGGTTTTTGAGTATGGTGTAAAATAAGGGTGAAATTTCATTATTTTGCATGTTTTTCCAGCACCTTTCATTGAAGGCTCATTGCTTTTTCCTTTGTGTACACTGCTGCCCTTGTTAAAATCTAATCGGCGTGTATTTTTATGTTTATATCTGAGTTCTCTATAGAGTTTTTAGGCAATACCATACTGTTTTGAATAATATAGCTTGGTTGTAAAAATGAAATCAAGAAGTATGTGCTCTTCAAGTTTGTTTTTCTTTCTCAAGAAATTGTTGGGAACTTTTATGGTCTAAAAAGAATTTTAGTAAAAGAATTTTAACAATGATACAAGGTTCACAAAGCCTGCTAAAGCTCTGGTGAAACTGAGTTGAAATAGTCCCCTCAAAGGCTTTGATAATTTTCAGAAAAATTTTGCTTACAAAAGATAGCAAATTATGTCCCGGTTTACTCAAATTATCAAGATTTCAAAGTGAAGACTTACACTGAATATCAGTTCAACAGTCAGATTGGTCTTTTCTTTTGACCATGTTCCAAAATTGGCTTCAAGTGTAAAAACAGATTGTGTTGTGAAGGAGAAAGACTAAGACAGAGAAGTGGGAAAGTGGAGCACATACTACCCAGAGTAGTTCTGTACTTCCTTCCTGCAGGAGCTTTCTGACAGAGCTTTAAACCCATTTCAAATGTCTACGCATGCCAGTAAACCAGTCCTTACAACTTCTTACATGGTAAACTGAGAGACAAACTTTTTGTACCCATGACAGCTCGACTGTCTCTTAACTCTTCCCCTTTTCCTACCCCGACATCTTTGGTTTTCTAACTGCTTGACAGAACTTATGAGTAAGAGCACTAGACTGATTAGTTTGTATTTCTTAAGCTGTAGAACTACTCTCTGAGCAATCTCCTGAAAAGATGAATGTAAATTCCCCAAAGAAAAAAATTTCATACTTAGTTTTTTTTTCCCCCAAACTCATGAAATTGATGGATTTGGAGCGAGTTCAAGAAGAGAAACTACTTTGGGGGAGGGGGTATCAAGAACTTACTATGCTTCCCATAATAAGTTTTTTATTGTGTGTATTCATCAATGAAAAAAGTTGATATAAATTTTGCAGAAGTGTGTTACTATAATTACAAGGTGCAGGGAAGGACTGAAGGGAGGAAAACAGACAGGGAGGAGAGAGGAAGGCAGAGTGGGAGGGAAGGACAGAAAAGAAGGGAGAAAGAAAGAGGACTAAGCAATCCAAAATGTGTCATACCGAGTAGCCAGGTGCTTAATATATACCTTAAAAATGCGAACAGTATAATGTAATGGAAAATATCAAATGCACAAAGTAAATCAGCAATGAGCAGTATTTTTGGACCATACTTTTGCAAGCATAATTCCAACTAGTATGGTAAACAGGGTGAAGATCAAAAGTTGAAGGAAATACTTTTCAATGTCAGAAAGTTTAATGACTAAGAGGGTTATTTCAGATTTAAAAAGGTCAAATGTGCAGGAGGGGGCAAAGGTACTTATGAACACACTAGTTTACATAATAACACAACAAAAAATAAGAGAAGAAAGAGAAAAGGAGGAACAAACAGAGGTTTTCTTCAGCTTTTTGCAGTATATGGAGTGCAAGTGAACTTTACTGTTTCACCCTATTCCATTTATGCTAAACATCAGCAGTTTTACATATGTAATTGTAATAGAATATATGAAAGAGCTATATCCATCGAGGAAGAATACAGCAAATACATGGAAAATATTTGCCCTATTGTTTAAAGTTCCCATAAAGATGGAATTTTAGTTCCACTAGATGTCAGCATCTCATAATTCTCTGAAAAAGACTACACTGCTGTTTCATATCTCTCTGCAACAGGCTTTCTGTTCAGCCATTTTCTCTAAATGTAAAAAAGGTAAACAAGAAATTATAAAATAAAGTACTTGTGTTATATGTAAGGAGATATATGACTCATTTGATGTAACTATTTTTAATTATTAGTTTAATGATTCAAAAAATAGGAATAAAATTATCAGCCTGTGTGCACATATATGTGTATGCAATGTGTCATGTATATATATGCCTATGCACACATATGTATATATATGTATATACACACATACAGTGCAAATTGCTATCATACCAGAAGAAATGACTTAAAAATATTTTTGCCTTCTAAAGTTCTCAATATGTGTTTCCTGCTTCTTTGCCAGGAAGTATTTCATTGATGCTTCACAATATAGAAAGAAGATATTTGAACTTTTGGCTTTTACTCTATTGAAAAAGTAATCCTTTTCACATTTTGGGCAGACGTTTTCAGGATTCTTCATAGCTCTGTAGATCTATTCATTCTTTAAAGACTAGAAGACTATGTTACTTACCATGTGCATGAGTAAAATCAGTAATACATGAATGAATAAATACCTGAATCAATTAATTTGTAATAGGGAAATAAGTTTAACTTATTTTTTTTTAATTTTTTTTTTTTTTTTTTTGGTACCAGGGATTGAACTCTACCTCGAGCTTGCCAGGTAGGTGCTTATGCTGCTGAGCTAAATCCCCAGCCCTGGGAAATAAGTTTTAAAGCAAGTCATGTCTCCTAAGTTAAGCCAAGAGTTCGAAATAAAGAAGGTATGCTGGAGAATATGCATTATTAAATTTTCTTAGAATGCATGTGTTTAATACTGTGTCACCATGTAAGAACCAGGAAATTGCAGTGTGGTTTTCTCCAATATTACTTTCCTTCAACGTCTGTATGTGGCATGTAAGGATCCAAGAAAGAGGGAGGAAGGGAAAAGAGAAGTTTTGTCTGTGTCTCAACTATGATAGACCCAATCAAATGAGATCTACAGAAGCTTCTCCCTACAAGTTGACAAGAGACTGGTACACAACTCTGCATGTGTAGGGGACATGTGTAGATGGAACTAGGGGCTGTTTATACAAAGGTCCTAAAGTTAGTTATGCAATGATTTTCTGTTGTTAACTGGCTATAGTTTGGCTGTGTTTATCATTCTGGTGTTTGGTATAAGACCACTCTTTCAATTTCAAATCTAAAATAAGGTCTCTCTTTACTGGAGACTATAAAATCTATTCACTTAACAAAAATCTATTCATCTCAACTCTCTCTAAGGCAGTGTGCCAGTTTCTGAAGGGGATGCAAAGGTGTATTCAAGTTCCTGTTCTACAAGCTTAAAATGAATTATCTAAATAAAGAGCATTTTATACTCTTAATGTTTCATAACTTTTTCGTACTTGAAACCCATGTAGCACAATTAGAGGACATTGACTCATCTTGCAAAAACATTCTCATTGGTACATTTAACATACAGAGAAATCAAATCTTATTTTCTTAGGCAAAGTAACTGAAATTCTTAGAAGAAATGGTTCACTCCAGGCTATGGAATGAGCTAAAATTATATAACCACTAGCATGTTGCTGTTATTCCGGTGTAACGTCTATAAAATCTTGATTGAAATTAATTTATCAAGCAATTGTTACAACAGGAAATCTGAATCCACGAATAAGTTTTTATTCAGTATCACAGTTAATACGATAATGCCACAGGATGGCTCCTGGGCACCAAATATTTAATGGAAGAGATGATACTTCTGCTTATCTCAAAAGAATATGTAGGTTCCTTTGTCTATTTATGTCATATCTATTAAACTGAAGCATTTCCCCAGTTTTAGCCATTTCCTGTCTTGATCTAGTCACTCTTTAATACACACATTACAGGGATGATGAACAAGAGATCAGATGCATCTATGTGCACAGGGACATTTTCTCCATCTTGCTGGTGAATGGGGTTCTGGCAGGATCAAATATGTCACTCAGGCAGAGGGAACAGATGGGGTGAGAAAATTTCCATGTACAGACAGCCTTGAAGAGCTGTGCAGAGAACATATTCAGCAGGCTTCTCATTCTCAATCTGCCTTCACATCGTATTTACAATTTTGCAAAAATGTCTAGTTTCTTTAACTGCATGTTAAGTTGAAATATTTCACAAGCTTTCATCCTAATCAAAGGATATTTCTTTATGAACTGCAAGAAAAAAAATCAGACGTCCAGGCTTACATATGAAATTCTAAAAGCAGAATTTTGTAACCTGAATTTTATTCTTAGATTTTGCATATCAGAAAGCTTAACATATATAAGGCTGATGTGTATACATGCAAAATTATACAGTCATTATTTAATAAAATGGAAATGAGATGTTGGTTTTAAAATGAGTAAAATAAAAGAAAACATTGTAAAAATATGACCCCCTATAAATTTGAAGCTAAGTAACTCATCAACCTATTATTTACTAAGCCAGAATAACCAATTCTATTGATCAAGGATTCATTTGAAGATGCTAGAGCATAGAACAATTTTCATTTTATTTGTGTGCTTCAGAAAATCTTAGAAAAAGGTATTTCTTGGAAGAAATAATTATGTGTATTTGTAGAAAAATAGTTTTGACATGTATATTTAATATTCTGTTTTCTTTTCTTTTCTTTTTTTTTTACTGGGGCTTGAACTCAAGGCCTTGTGGATGCTAGACAAGCACTCTACCACTGAGCCACATCCCAGCCCAAGTTAATATTTCTTAAGGTTGTCCCCTGAAAGTAAAATCATTTCAAAGTGTCAGTTTAACTAACTCACTGACCTTCAGTTTTGTACATAGGGCCACCACAGAATAAGGGCATGACGTTTCAGATGAATAAGCCTAATGACGACTACTGCAAGTTTGTATCATAGATAGGCTTTCTCAGACATTAAAAAATAAAAAAGCAAAATAAAAATGATTTCCAAAGCTACCAAATCATATCTTTATAATTTGTACCTAATGATAAGTGTCTTTTGTCTGAAAAAAATGTAAAGAGTGAGACATAGAAGGGAAATTGTGAAATGTCATTTATCTTCATTGTTGCTATACTGTTTCATTTTTACCCAGTAATTGCCGAGGTTGTGGTTGTGACAATGAGGAGGAAGGGAGGGATAATACTGTAGTAGGTTGAACAATGTGTTCGGATATGGAATGAACTGTATCTCCCTCATTTATATGTTGAAGCCCCAACCTCTCAAGTGGCTGTATTAAAGACTGGGCTTTTAAGGAGGTAATTAAAGTTAAATGAAGTCATAAAAGTTGAACCACAGCACCACAGAACTGGGGCCCTCCATAGAACCGGAACTCTTTGTATGCCATATGAGAACGCGAAAAGAAGGAGACCAGCTTCACAAACAGGAAAAGCATCCTCCGAATCCAACATGTTCACCTTTCAGTCTAGACCACCAAACTCCAAAACAATGAGAGAAATATCTATGGTGAGGCCACCTAGTCTGTCATATTTTGTTATGGTGGCCATTTGATATCACTCAGAATCTGTGAATGTGATCCTGTCTGAAACAGAATCTGAATGAATGTAATTAAGGGTCTCAAGAGGAGATAATCCTGAATTCGAGTGAGATCAAAAGGAAATTGATCTCAGAGGAGAAGAACAGAGGAAACAGAATAAATGTAAGATGGAGACAAAGATAAGGGTGACATACATAAAAGTCAGTGAATATCAAGATTGCTGAAAGCCACCGGAAGGTAGGAAAAGGCATGAAATAAATTATTCTCAAAGTCTCCAGAAGTAAGTAACATCACTAATCTTTATTTTGAGACTTCTGGTCTCCAAAACTATGAAAGAATTAATTTTTGATGTCTCAAGTCACCAAGTTAATTTGTTTTATCACTTTTAGAAAACTAATAAAGTGCCCATTCTTCAACCAACTCAACACCT
This sequence comes from Cuniculus paca, assembly GCA_004365215.1. Classification (NCBI taxonomy): domain Eukaryota; kingdom Metazoa; phylum Chordata; class Mammalia; order Rodentia; family Cuniculidae; genus Cuniculus; species Cuniculus paca. The sequence goes on from RJWT010018784.1 coordinate 6,640, forward strand.
GGGCATTACTGCACATATTTTTAAATGAAAATTTGTTTGTAAACAATGACCAAAAAAATGGAAAAAAGAAACTGTTTATAGTGAATTACTATTACCCCATCTCTGGCTTCAAAACCTGTTTCTCTCAGTGTGACAGAATTTCTTATAATTGAGACTGTACTGCATGGAATCTTCTTTACCAGCTTCTTTCATTTATATAATGCTTTCGAGATTCATCCGTGCACTATGTACATTATTAGTTGTTTTTTGTGTTTGTTTTTTTTTTTTTTTTTGGTTTTGCTAAGTAGTGTTTCATTGGATGGACATACTGTAATTGTTTCAACATTCAAGTTAAAGGGCACTTTGTTTTTCTCTAACTCTTGGCAATAATCTAAGAACATTCATGTTCATCTATTTGTGTAGTCAAATGTTTTCATTTTTTCACAGTTATGCCTAGAAGTGGAACTAATGGGTGACATGTTTAAATTCTTGAGGACTTACCAGACTGTTTTCCAAAGTAGCTTCTCCATTTTACAAACCAGTCAGTATTGCATGAGGTTTACAGTCTTTATGCAACTTTTTAAATATTTGTTATTATCTTTTTTTAAACAATTATAGCCACCTCATTGTTGGTATATAGACAGCTCATAGAGATTTAAACTTGTGGTTCTCTTGAGGCTAATAATTTTGCACATGTTTCTTTCTGCTTAGTGCCATTACGTATAATTTTCAGTAGATTTTGTGTATGTTTTTACTGGATTTTGTAACCTTTGACAGATGAGTTGAAGAAAAACTCCAACACCTTGCAAACAAGTCTTCTGTGAAATATGTTTAGCAAATATTTTGCTCTCTCTGGTTCTCAGTTTTTCCTTGTATTAAAGTCATGGTTTATAAAAATTTGTAGTTTGATGTAGTTGTAGTAATCAATTATGTCTCTCACGCTTTGTAATTACTATGTTTTGTCTAAAAGATCCTTGCCTTATTGTGATAGTTAATTAATTGTGTCAATTTGAGTATGAAACACTGAACTAAACTGGATCAGCATAGTTCTGGTAGAGGCTGAAGGGATGTAATGAAGAGAAGACCGACCATAGGTGTGAGTGGCACCAGCCAATCAGCTGTTGTCTGAATGGCATAAAAGGGAAAGGAAGAAGGAAGTCTTGCTTCTGTTTCTTCAGAGGAGCTCCAGTCTTCACTTCACCTTTGACGTCATCTCCTGGCTTCCAGCAAAGACTCGTCAGCCTCCAGCACAGGCCCTTCAGCCTTGTAGTGCATACCCTTAAGCCTTCCATCGCAGACCTCCCACGGGACACGACAGTGAGTTCCAGGCCTTTGACAGGATCCTTCAGGTATTTAGCAAACAACCTCACTGCACTCTTCTACTCCTGACTCTGCTGGTGGTCTTCGTAAACCTATTTTTTAAATATATATTTGTTTGTCCTACATTAAATCTGTTTCTTTAGGGAGCACTGACTGATACACTGACCCAAATAATTTTTTTCTGTTTTCATACATGATTTTTAGACTTTAAAAATTCACATGTAAATGAGTGATGTATTTTGAATTAATTGGGTTAATAATGGAATATGTGTGAGGTAAGGGTCAAGTTTGTTTTATTTGCTTACAATAACCAATCATAGAGTTATTTTTAAATAAAATTATTCTTTCTTCATTGAATTACATTAAGATCATTGTCAAAAATCAATTGGTGTATACATATAGGTCTATAACTGTTTCATTGATACATGTATCAGAAACTATATTATCTTAAATAACACTTTTAAAGTATTATAGTGTAAAACAAGTTATATCTAGCATTATTATCTTTTCAAGACTTTTTAGTCAAGGTTAAGGAAGATAGAGAAAGGAAAAATGTTTCCTGAAATGTACAATGGTTATCGATGTCTAAAAATTATCTCAAATCTAGCATTTTAAAAGAACACATGAGCCGGGCCTGGTGGCACACGCCTGTAATATTAGCACTTGTTAGGTTGAAACAGGAGGATCTTTGCAAGTTCGAGACCAGCCTGGGGCTACAAAGTGAGCTCAAGGCCAGCCTGAATGGCATAGTGAGACCCTGTCTCAAAAAGACAAGGGCTGGGGATCTAGCTCAGTGGCCTAAGCGCCTGCCTGGCAAGTGCAGAGGTTGTGAGTTTGGTCCCTGGTGCTGAAAAAAAAGAACATGTGAGATTTGTGCATATCTCAGTTGAGTCATATACCCAGTGTTGCACAAGGCAGTATCCTGGATGTTGATCATATTGTGATCTCATCTGGAACCTCAACCTCAACTCGGTCTGCTTCCAAACTCTTTCACATTATTGGGACAGTTCATTTTCTTGCAGTTCTGACTCTCATGATTCTGTTTTATTACATTGTAGACTTGGAGAGCCGGGGATTTAGCTCAGTGGTGTTAAGCGCCTGCCTGGCAAGCATGAAAATTGCGAGTTCAATCCCTGGGGCCGCAAAAAAAAAAAAAAAAAAAGGATAAATAACAAAACGAAATAAAACACATAGACTTGAAGCCATTCACAGTTCACTGCTAACTTCACAAAGAACTTGCTCTGAACTTGTAATGAAATATATAAAATTTTTATATTCTACTACCAATATAATTTCAAAGGATCTAATCCTGTTTATTTTATGATTATTTTGTTCTTTACCTCATCAATATTCTTAATTAAAAGGATCAATATTTTTAATTTTGTTCTTACTTTAAACTTTGCTACTTTAAGATAGTGTACCCAAGAGTCATAAAAATTTTGTTTAGGGCGTGTAAACTGGTCTTTTGAATACAGTTCTACCATCTTTTTATTTCTGAAGGAAATTAATCTAGCCAAGGACAAATTTTCTTAAATTTTCCAGAAAATAATCATCTTGACTGGTTTATAGGAACTGATAAATCATATCTATTTATATATCTATATACAATATTCAAGATTTTCTAAAAATAATGGTCTAGATATGTTTTAATATGCTGCTTGTGTAGTTCAGGAAGGCAAAGTGGATTAGTCCTCATAATATTAGACACTTTGGTTACTGGATTATAAAATAAGAAGCAAAAATATTAATGGGTCAGGTGAAGTGGCACACACCTATAGTCAGGACTCAGGAGACTGAGACAAGAAAATTGCTATGAGTTTGAGGTCAGCCAGAACTGCATAGTAAAACTCTGTCTCAAAGAAAAAAAAAAAAACCAAGAAATTTGCTATTTATATGTGTTTTAAGGTTATTTTCATAAATTGTCATAGTTTAAAGGTCAATGAACTATTTCTAACCAAGACTATCATTGACAAAATTGGATCTGTTATATAATTTGATTATACAAACACTATATCTCTCACTTTATCAATATTTGTTAATGAAATTAACATAGCACTTAAACTAATTCAAGTTTTATGTTAGATTCTTTTTGCTTTAACATCAAATAAATTTACTTATTTTCATTTTCGCATAAGGATTTTTAAATTAGTTTTTGCTATGGTGCACAGAACATGCTGGGGATTTGGTTCAGTGGCCTAAGTGTCTGCCTGGCGAGCGTGAGGTCATGAGTTCAATTCCTGGTGCCACTAAAAAAAACCAAAACTAAACTAAAAACAGAACACTTCCCATGGGATCTGTAATTTTCACAAATTTTAACAGTACAATCTTAACTATAGGCATATTATCTACAGTAAATCTCTGAAATTTATTCATCTTGGAAACTGAACTTTATAATAATTGAAGAACAGCCCCTGACAATTACCAAACCACTTAGTTTTTATCTACTAGTTGAACAAATTTTAACAACTCAGATAAATGGGATTGTACAGTATTTGTCTTGAGACTGGCTAAGTTTGCAAAGCATAATGCGGGTGAATGTTCATCGATACTATCGGGGAATAAAGAATTCCCATTTTTGAAGTCAAATATTACTTTAATGTGTATCCTATATTTTCTTCAACTGTCCCTCTACTGGTGCACATTTAAATTATTTCCACAGTTGTCCACTGCAAATATGCTACACTGAACCTCTAAATGCTAACATCCCTTCATGATTCCAATTGCAATTCTTTTGTAAAAAGACCTAGAAGAGAGATTGTAGGGTTGTATAAGAGTTCTGTTTCTAAATTTCTAAGGAAGCTTTATGCTAATTTTCATAGTTGCTGGAGGTTTCTGATTTTCACATTTATGTTTGTGTGGTCTTTGGTATTTATAACTTTATATGAGATGTGTGTGGGAGGTGTATTTATGAAACAAATATCTTCGAATGTTGATGTCTGGTGTTAATCAATTTATGATGCTAAAGTGATAGCAGTGATTTTTCCCAGAATCAACATTACCTTCCCCACCTTTCTTTCTTGCTTTTGTGGTTCATTAACTTCCTTTACTTAGATGATTGCCCTGTGTTGCACCCTCAGTATTCTCCCATTTCAACAGTTACTTTCCTAGATAATATGATTTCTTTTTCATTTGGTCCTTGCAAAGGCTTTGAAAATGGTATTTTTCTTAACAGAAAAAGCAAATATAAATATCCCAGAGTAATAAATATCCAAGAACACAAGGACACAAGTTCCTTTCTTTCAAGTTTCACTATTTTGTGTTGTTTTTGTATTGTACTAAGATATCCATTACAGGAGGTACAAATAGTTTTGGCATAAACATGATGCTTTGATATTCTGTAGCTCGAAAGTATTAGATGAAGATATGACAAGTAATTTGTTGCATAGAAAGGTATACTATGGATTGTGAAAAAATACAGTGTATGCAAACAGTTTTTATATATTTTCCCTGATTAATATGACTAAGTAATCTATCATTGGAAATGGAAAGGAAAATTTATTAAGATTTTCTCAATATATTGTATATATATAGATTCCCTCATCTAAGCAAGATACATGCTTACCTTAAGACACTTTTGTTCTAAATGTTAACATGTATACATACATTTAGACAGCTGTAAAATAAATTTATGTACCCTTCACTTAACTTGGGTAATCACCAATGTGTTGCCAATTAGCATTCTTAGCACATTAGAATCTGATCTAACAAATGCTCAAGAACAACATCAAGAAACTATATCAAGTCTAGTCTTGAGTGAAATACTAATCCATTTTAATGTACATTCTTTTTTAACTTTTGTACTCTGTCCCATACACACCTGTATCTATATTTTTGTTCTTTTTATTTTATTCATTTTTATTTTTAATAATGTAAGTTTGCAGTATATAATGATTACATCCATCATGGGGTGTTGGTACACATCATAACACATTTCAAATCTTTTTTTTTCATTCAGTTCACCTGCCTTTCCACTCCCTTCTCTCTCTCTTGCTGTCCTTATCTTTTGCAAAGGATGCTTCCCTGTTTCCTATTATCTTTTATTTTGCTCTTTATTTATACTTTAGTTTTCCTCATATAAGAGAAATCACACATTTAAGCTGTGGGTCTGATTTATTTCACTGAACATTATGGTCTCCAAGATCTGTTCTTTTTATTTTAGCTGCTGCTCGGATGGATTGACTATGCAAGAAGATGGACCCTGGGACATCAGTGCTTCCTGGTGGGCTCTGGTCAGAAGAGCCTGGACGGGTTTGGCTCCCTCTTGGATTCCTCCCTTGCTCTTGCTTTTCTTCCCTGATGACACCATGCCCTTCTGTCCTCGTGGCCCTCTATCAGGCCACCCTGCCTTGAAGCCAGTCAAACATATGAGGACTGAAACATCTATAAATTGTTAGTCAAAATAAATCTTTCCACCTTTAAGTGGAGAGTGCTGGGTATTGTATCACATCAATAAGAAAATTAAGACATAAATGAATCACAATCACAAACTCAGAATACTATCATTGAAAATGTCACATAATGAAGTCATTCCTTCAAAAATTAGACTTTCAAAATTACTACAGAAACTTCTCTTAGTCTATATCTTTCCTGGTGAGCTAAGAATTGTATTACCCTAAATCATTTGGATCCAAATTGCTTCTATATGACATCTACAACATAAAATACAGTACACCACTTTTATTAATACAAGTTTAACAACTAAATTGTAATTACAAAATAAAAATAATATGAATAAATAAATCATTTTGTGTTTAATAAGATTTATGACATTACCTTAACTTGTAGATTGAACATACCTTAAGCAAAAACATTCTTCTTCTACATTTTGAAGTTCAATTCAATTTAGTAAAACTAATAGTGTCTTATCATACCAAAAACTGCTCTACATGGTTGTTTATATAACTATTCTATTCTCAATTAGTTTATCTTTTCTGTAGATATTTACAGAAAAAAGTGCTATTAGCCAAACATGGTACAAGGTGTTGGGAGTAGAGACAGAATTAGACATCAGAATCTTCAGGTTTGCATCTTATTAGGAGAAGACAAATATAACACAATTTCCCAGGTAATCACTTAATTTTTATTATAAAAATTGCTATGAAGATGTGTTACAGTGTTTTGAGTTCAGATTTAAGGGGAGAACTGACTTTTTCTGGAACTGAAAGTTCTGAACTGTCATTTGAAGGATAAACACATAGAAAAGTATTAAGCCAAGAAGAGGAGAGCAGCATTCCAAGGAGAGATAAAAAAATGTGTCAAAGTCAAGTGGTAAGAAAAAAAATGATGGATTTGAAGAATAAAAGATTCTAAAGGATCTGAAATTCCTACAAATGTTCATAGGTAATAAAGATGGAGAATTGGTAGGGGCAAAATTATGCATCGCTTCATAAAAGTATGTGAAAGTATGTAGTAGTAAAATTTGTCTTCTTTCTAAGAACAAAGGCCACTCAATAGTTTTAAGCCGAGGATCAATACAATCAACTATGTGCCATCGTAACCCGTTCTGTCTGAAGTGCAGACAACAGATCGTAGGGAAAAACACACAGGTGCACAGAAACTAGATGTGCAGTTTTTATAGAAATTCATGGAAGAGAAAATTGGTGTCTCTTAAGTGATAGTGTGACCATAATGCATAACAAATAATTGAAAGATATTTAAAAGGCAATACGGGCTAGGCATAATTGTGTTGAGAAACTGTCAAGAGTCAAAAAATTCTGGAGGGTAAAGTGGCTCTATATTGATGCAGTTTATTAAGATAGGGAATCTAAGAAATTAGAATGAAATAAAGTTGACCCAGTAACTGAAGATTCCAAGGGAAGCAGAGGTATGGGGCCTATATTGGCTACTAAGCTAACAAATCAGTTCCCTTTTCTTTTCCGGCACACAACTAACTCCATTTCTCAGGATTTTCTGCAGTTATATTCTAATGTGTGACTGAGTTCAGAACTACCACACAAACCTCTCCTTTATTTCTGAGAGCTAGGTGAAGAAAAGTGGAGCCCACTGAGTGAGGGCATAAAGGTATGGCTGGGAGCTGAACTGGGGATCCATGGTAGAAATCCCTGGGGACAACTCCATGCTTACCAATACTCATAGACTTTTAAGTGAGGGAAACCAGATAATAAGACATAAGGTAGTAGATCTATAATAGCAAATGCTAGAAGGTGCAATATGAAAATAAAACTTGAAAGTTAGAATTATGAGCTATCTTATACATCAGTTAAGGAAAACTTGAGATTTTTATGCACGGAGAAGAAATGATGCACACAGATAGCTTGAAGAAAAGTATGTCTTTGAAGACAAGATGGCAAGTACAAAGGCCTAGAAAGTGAAGAGTTCTTGTGTTGCCTAAAGAACATCAAGGAAAAGACAATGCCTGGGGAAAATTTTTTTTATTCTTTTCTTTTTTGTGCCACCAGGGATTGAACTCACGACCTCGTGCTTGCCAGGCAGGCACTTAGGCCAAAGAGCTAAATCCCCAGCCCCTGGGGAAAATTTTTAAAGGTTGAGGTGTTGGGTGAAGAGAAGTGTGGGTGGTCGGGTATTATGCATAATATTTGGTCTTGTTACAGGTTTGGTTTTTACTTCTAAGAGAGGTAGAGAATTAAGGGTTTAGATCATGGCATGATTTCCCTAACTTAATGAAAGGATTGTTTTGGCTACTGAGTGGAGAAGAAATGAATAGAAAGTGAAAGACAAGAATAGAATCAGAAAAATCCTTTCACAAAATCTTAATAAGACTGGGTGATAATGGTGTCTTGAATAGTGAAAAACAGGAAGGTCTTCTTCTGGGTTCACTTTAGTTAATGTATAGTTAATAGAGGGTGAGGAAAAGATATAGTCAACAACTCAGATATTTTGGTCCACAGAAGCTGAAATATAGACTTGCGTTTCATTGAAGTGGAGAAACTCCAGCTTACTGGGACAAAAGTAAGTTTGCAGTTTGGTACAGAGGGAGTAGAGAGGAGTGTGTTAGCCTGGAGAACATGTGAAGAAACTGATGATAAATTTTGATTTCAAATTGGGATTCTAGCCTGGAGTGATGTTTGAAGTCATCAGTTTATACATGTTATTTGCAGCCATGAGATTAGAGGTTATTTAGTAAGACAGTGAGAGAGGTTGAATCACTATGTTAGTAGTTTGCACTGTTGAGGTCAAATGACCAAAGGAGATTTAGCAAAGTATGGCAAAGAAGTTGGTAGGGAAAGCATGAATATGAGGCCTTCTGAAAATTCAAGAAAGAAGGAGTGACCAGTTATATCAAATGATGTTTAGAAATTGAGAGCACAATAGTTTAAAAAGCCATAAATGAAATCCTTTCTTCCTTGAACTCTATACCTATTTTACTTTTCTTGTTCCAGTTGTTATTTCCTGTAATTTTTTCCTTGCTGTTCCATTTACCTCTGCTATTTGTTGCCCAGGATTTTCATGACTTATTTTCTCAAATTTTCAGGTCTTAATTCTCATTTTATCACTGAGACTTTTCTCTGAAATTCTCTGTTGGAAGCTGTTGAAGCTGGAAATTGAACACCCATGCAGGGATGTGGTATGGCCAGGGCATGGCTGACCTGGGAACAAAGATATGCTTCAAAGGGCAAGATAAGGCCATTGCTGAGGACCCTGACCCCAACCCCAATTAACAAAATAGAGATTGTAGCTGCAGGCATTTCACTCCTGTAGTGAAAGTCAACCTGGAGGCTTTCTCCTAACATAGTTCTCCTAAATTAACATAAGCTACTTCTCCTAAATTAACATAAGATTGTTCTCCTAAATTAACATAGTCTGTTACTTGGAAAAGTCCTTGAACAACTCCCAAGGTCCTGCTCAATTTCCTGGGTTTTCCACTGTAACCCCTTCCTTATTTGAAAACTAAATAAATACAGGCTGCCCAGAGACATTCCTTGTCTCAGCCCCCAGAGTCTCAAAGTCTGTTAGAGGGTTTTGATCCTCCTGGAGCCCTAAAATCATACCACTTGTCTCATTTATTTAAGCCTTCCCTGTACACTCATTTGGGAGATTGGGGATCTTGGCCAGGTCCCCGATAATTCTCTACCCTATACAACCCTTCATCTTTCTTGAGTATTTCATCATATTTCACCTCAAACAAACCTTGTACTGAATATGTTCAAGTCTTTGTCATTATTTGCAAAACAATACAACTATTTACATAGTATTGCATTACTACGATGCAAGAATGTACAAAGACTATATGCAAATTAAAGAGACTTGAGTATGTGACAATTTTGGTATCTGGCAGGGAGGCTCCTGGAAGCAACTGAGAGACAATGATTTTCTATTGTTCCTCTTGCACTACAAAGGTGGACACAAGTAGTTGCACAAGAGACCTAATAGCACAGAAAATTTGAAGTATATCCAATTTGATCATCTACAGACAAACTTTGTTAACTCCCTTTCTAGAAAAGCAGAGTAGGTTTATTGGCAGCTCTGAAGGCTCACTATAACCTCGGTGAGTCTAGTCAATCTTGACATGTGCTTTGCTCCAGCCACACTTTGTTTGGCAGGTTCTGATATGGAGAAGTACATGCACAGATTTGGTGTCTCACCATGTGAGTTCAAGAAAGATAAAGGGTTAAAGGAGCTTAAGATTGGCAAAGGAGTGACTATAATGATGGACTAAGCAATATAGGCTAAATACTGAGAGAACTGAGGGTATAAGTTGGAAGGTTGCAAAAAAATAGGAAATCAATAGTGCCAAATGAGGTAAGTAAAATGGAAAGGTAACAAACGGTGGTTAGAAATAAAATGCTTAAATTTTAGATTACACATGCTTTGCAATGATTGGAAATTATGAGTTTTAGGGACTTGAGTGATGTCTTACATTCTCCTTCCTCACTGAGACACAATACACAACACCCACAACTAGTTACAGTCCATGGTGGGCCTTCTCCAACCTAGAACTGGCATGGTAGAGGGGCACAGCTGATGAAAAGTGCTTGCATCATGGTAACCAGGATGAACAGAGAGAAAAAGGCTTGGCAGAGGAAATTATTCACATCCTGACAGCCTGGAAGGAAAGAGGGAAGGGATAGGATGGGAAGGGAGATGCACTCTTCCAGGTCACATCCCCAGAGAGCTGTCTTTAATCATGCTCCACCTCTTAACGAGTCATCTAAAGTGCTCATCTAATCCAATCACCTCCAGAAGCTCTAGCACTGATCTCCTGAGGCCCTGGGAAGAACACTGTAGATCCAAACCACAAGTGGCTAAGATAGTTAGGAGTCAAGTTATTGAAGTAGAGAAAATGAAATCCTGCTCTATAACTCATTTGTCAAAGTTTTATATTAATACCTGAAGTCTCCAGTTTGCTTAGCAGAAATCTCTTTTCTTGGTTACTATAAATTTGAACTTTTTACTTATATAAGTCAATAAGTATCCTATTCAGGAAAATTTGGAAGGCAGCTGATGTTTCATAGATATTAGGTAGTGGATAGTAAAAAAAAAAAGAAAACACTATGAAGAAAAATCTTAAGATTAATTCTGTTAACATGATTTTACATTCTTTGTGTTTATGACATTATTTCTGATTTACTTTGTGCCACTTAGTAAGAGCTAGGTGGTATGGAAAGTATGCTTATTTTAAAAACACAGATCCCTTTCAGGAAAATTATGGTTCTGTTATGCTTCAATCACATGCCAAGAGTGACATGCAGTGTCACTCATGATATTGCTGCAGTTTTCTCAAAGACCTGAACTCATCCTATTTTAAAATCAAATATGCAGAAAGATATTGGACATAGTAATCAGTGTGAGCATTGTGAATATGAGGAAAAGCAAATGTAGTTTATAACCATAAAGAGAGGGCAACTTTGGATTGTATTCTCTGGATCATTCAGAGTGGATCTGAGCAGGAAGATAACATGATAGTGCTTCCAAGCTTATGTTAAAATAATCTTCTGGACTGTTCAGTTTCCTTTGAGTGATGTTCATATTCCTTAACATTCATTTGTTGTTTCTGAGAATCTTCTCCTTTTATGCATTGAAAATCCTGGTAGATATAACCTTTATCAGCATAACTGATGATATGTACAGATATCACACATATATAAATAGACATAGGGATTTGTATGAAGATTAGTATAAATTCAGAGCTTAAAATTTAAAAAAAGCCAATTTTTAAAGCCCATTTAGTGGAAAACAAAATATGTAACATGTATTTGCTGTGGATCATATGGGTGAACCTTAACTAGGATGTCAAATAATTCAAAATACAACAGATGGTCATAATCTCTCCAAGAAAGAAGTACAAGCACATTCAAGACATATTGAAACAAAACCAAATCAAAAAAAAAAAAAAGAAAAAAGGAAAAAGAAAAGAGAAAGGAAAGGAAAAAATAAATCTGATGTTCACTAACACATAAACAGTATCTGTCCATCTTGGGGTGTACTACATGATGTACTACTTGTTTGAATAATGGTTCAGAAATGGCCCTATGGGACCAAAATAATTGTTGATTCAAATACAATTAAAAATAAAAACACTGAAACACTTCTGTAAAGGTTAAAACAGACCTGTTTTTAATTGGAGAAGCAGTGTTTGGCAGTTAAAATGGAATAGTCCCCTGTTGGTCTGTCTCCAGATCCTAGGGGAAGAAAGGTTGATATTTTCAAGATTCCAAGTGCTCAGCACTGGGTTCTTGCTCACATACCTTGAGTACAGGGCAAAAATTCCTTGACAAAGTATTACTTGTGGTCTGAGTTGTTTTTTACTGTTATTTAATAGATTGTTATTTCTTGGTCTATTTTTTTTT